>VZTL01056128.1:376-16945 GCA_013400535.1 Scopus umbretta | reverse complement strand
TGGTGGTAGGCCCCTCGTTCGGGTTCCGCGGGGCGGGTTCGAGCGCGGCGTGAAGAACCTCGTGGAGGGAGTGGGGTGTCTCCGCCTTGAAGGAAGTTTTGGTATTTCTCAGCTTGGAAAGTTTTGTGGAAGCTCCTCCGGCGTCGCCTTAGACAATGAAAGCGTAAAGGGAAATTCTCTTCGCAGGCTGTGTGGTTGCTGTGATCGTGCTTCCCCTCAGTTATTTTTCCTTGAAAGCTTGCCAAAAATTTCTCGAATGTACATAGAAGCAAGCATAAAAAAATTGGTGGTTTTCAGGTCTCTCATGACCAGCCTCCCACTGTTTTGCTACTCAGCTAAGGCTTCTCGGGGCTCTTGGACTCAGTTGGTGGCTCTGTCCTTGGCTTGTTGGGATTTTGTACAAAGTTACTTAATGTTTCTGTTCATAAAAGTTAGCTAACTCTTCCCTAAGTGCTTTCTGTAAGTCTGGTACCTGTATGACCCAGCCACAGTGGCGGGCAATGAGGAGCAGCCACCGGAGTCGTTAACCTCCTGCTGTGCATTGCCAAAGCGCCCTCACAGCCTCCCAGCTATATGCAGCTTCCATTGCTTGTTACAACAGGGCTCTTCTCCTTTCTGAACACACAGCAGCGAATAATGCGGCGAAACCACAGGATTCCAGCAGACAAATGTTATTCCTCTCCCAGAAGTGCCTCCTGATGAGTTGTCTTGGAACTAACTGTCCCTCATCCGTGAAGCCACTGAAATATTTATTGGGCAACTTAAACAGAAGCAATATACAAATGATACTGGGCTCCGTCTACTTGACAGGATATATGAGTAAGATTATTTGTTTATAACGCGTAAGGAAAATTGGTGTTAGAGGAAGGACATCTGTCGAAAGCTGAACCCAAATAATGCCATTGCTGTGTGTGTGGAAGGAGCACTTGCACATGTAGAACTTGCTTGCTTCCTAATGCCAGACTCTTTGAAGATACTGTCATGTTTGTATTTCTTGGCTCCTTCTGAACTGCTTCTGGAGCCCCAAATATCCACGCTGGAGAAATAAATCACTGACATACACGGCAGCAGACTCTTGAGATAAGACAGCTTTAGCATAAAGCTTCGCCCCACAAAAACACTGAGACTGCTATAGGCTATTGATACAGCAATGCGTATCGCTGTGAATACATCATCTTTTTGTATTGCTTCCAAATTATACTGTAAATCAGAGATACAAATAATTTTGACACTGCTGGTATTTTTTTTTATGCTAACTTCAGGTAGGACCAAGATTTCAACACCCCGCTTCAAGAACTCCTGCTTGCTATTTGGAGAAGTTCCATGGAATTGGCCTAAGTAATTTAGGCTTCATCAGTTCTTCTCTGATTATGCCCCTCACTTTCTCCGGGAACAGTGAAACTAGCCAAAGAGAGGAAGCTTGTGGTTCTAGGAGTTACTGAGACCAGATTTGGACAAGATATCTCATTCCTAAGGGGACAAAAAGTGACCTCGGTCCTTGAGGTCCAAAACCAAAAAAATAAATTTAGCCTTTTTACAGCTCTTCATGTGCACAGAAACCTCACAGTTTTACTTCACTCGGTGAAAAATTCTGCTCGTTATTTTTGTTCATAAGCAGAAATGGGAGAGGGAAGTGATGGGAAAACATATTTTTGTAATTGTTGCTTATTAATTGCTTGGGAAGCACTTGGCACCGTTACAGTGAGGAGCTTGAAGCTCTGTGATAGATAGTATCTGAGCACCTCCCAAAGATTTGGAAATTGAAATCAAAATATTATCTCTTTTCTTTTCCAACCCGAAGAAAACAAGTTTGATTACTTTATAACTCATTTGTTTTTGTTTGTGTGCCTGGGTGTGCTTGAGAATGAAAGGAGAAAGGAGTACATGTCTGAAGAGAAACTAATGCAAAGATAGGAGTCCCATATTTAGCGAAGTGGCAAACCTAAACAAGATTCTTTTCTCGTGCGAAAAGTTCTTCCAGTGTCTGGATCCAGCTCCTGCGAAAACACTGTGTCTTGCATTCACAAGCTCCCAAAAGCCTCAGTGTTTCACCGGTGTCCAGCTATCCTGGAAAGACAGACAAGCTGTCAGGGTTGTTTCTCCCCAAGCGTATTGTATAGTGCCAAAAACCTTGCCTCAGCACGACCTCTGTAATTTATTATGTATTATTTATTTCTTGCAGCAGTGTCATTGCTACTCTGTGCGGTGCCTGCCACACTGCAATGCCTGCAATCTGACTGGGCGCTTTGGTGGCATCCGTGCCCTTCCTCCACGCTTCACACCATCGCAGACGATTAGGAAAGCTGTGGGTTGGGGGGCACTATTAATCGGATGTAGCTTCAGATCTAAACCAGGTGTTTTGGCTGAATTTCAGCTCTATTAGAAATCAGCCCTTCTGGGGCACAAAACTGGTGAGACACAAAGCCGAGCACGGGCTAATGAATGGTAGCAGGCTTTTTACCAAGGATTTGAGGGCATATCTGGAAACAGCAACAAAAGCCCAGCAACCATAATCTGGGAAGAGAAGGGGGCTGATAAAGAAAAGCTTCAGAGAGGCAAAATAACTTGAAATACAGCTGGGCCGAAGGAACAGAGGTGGGACTGCTGAAGGGGATGGTAGGAGGGACAGCGATGCGGCAAGGAGGCGATGGGGAACGAAAACTAGAGGCGGTGAAGCCACCTGAACAAGGTTGGGAAACACTCCGTTGGTGGTGTATAAATGATTTAGAAGCCTGCTACAATCCAAACGTTTCCCGTGACCCATTTGAAGGATCACCATCGTTTCCCTTGGTGTTGAGGGTTATAGTATTTTCCCCAGCTTTTAAGGGAAGGTGAATGTGACGTCAGCCCCAGGAATTTAGCATCTGTTTGAGTTAGAGGCATAAGATATAGAAAAGAATAGACTAGGAAACAGAAAACACCGGCTCTTTGCCTTCCCAATGATATATGCCCGTGTCCATGGCCTCTTAGGACTACGCGGTTCGTTCCTCGTGCACCTCTGGCAACGCAGAACTCCCGAGCAGCTGCACGGCGAGAGCCAGGCCGCTCACTGACTGTGCGCAGCCATCGAAGGTGCTGATGCACTTCCAAGTAGCCTAATTTTGCCCAGCCTAGTAGAACTCTACCCATTTAACTGCAGTATAATAATTTCCAAACCATTTTCAAAGAGTTTGGCAAAGATTTACCTGATGTTGCTTTTCTATGAAAGACACTTTAGGGTCGTACTCCAGCTTGACTATAATAAGAATTCAATATAAGTCGCGTCACCATAGCAACTTCATCAAACAATTTTATGGACAATTAATTCATCTGTTCTTGTAGCACCTCTAAGAAGTTAAACATAAAGAAACCAGGGCACAGAAAGGTTGCGGTCAAAGTGACACTTGTTAGTGGTGCAGTGAAATAAAATACCCCAGGCGTGTGGTTGTCATTACTCGCTCGTGCTGCCCACAGGATCGTGTAGGGCGAGGAGGAGGCACGGCCATTGAGGACTGCTGGAATATCGCAAAATAGCCACAACACGCGACGGAGCTGGGCTGCTTTGTTAGCTGATACCCCTTCCCACTACTCCGGAGGTGCTTGTTTACACCTCCAACATTCCTCGTGCCCACACGTAACATGATGACCTGCCAGATTTTACTTTTGCTTTCTCTTGTATCCAATTTGTATGAAATAGTGCTTCTGGTCCTTCAGACTTTAAGTACTCAGCTCCTTTCTTTCCTAATGATCATTATTCCATGTTCAGTTCATTCCTGCTTCAAATGCATCACCCTCTTCCATCTAAACACCCACCTTAAGCCTATCCAGAATGTTCCTGCTGAAATCACCTGTTGCTCTGCTTTCCTCTTACAGCACCTGCTTTTCTTCTAGCTCCTCTCTGCCCTCACACCTAGCCCAAACCTTTTGTCCTCGCAGTCAAAGCCAGCTTCCTCAAGTCCATCTTGAATAAGACATCTCTCTTTTTTTAATTCTCTTCCCTGGAAAATGGTGCTAGCTTTGATATTTCTTCCTCTCGCGTTTCCTCTTTTGTGCCTCTCTATGTAAGACCAATATCCACCGTCCTTCCTCATAATGTAGCTCTGCAGCTTGTGTCACCTTCTCACGCAGCTCCAGTTAACTAATGACAACTAATTCTGCTGTGTTCACTTAGGAGTAGGACATCTGGGTAGAAGCCCCCATGCCATATGAGAAGGTCTAAGTAGAGGTGGAAAACAAACATGCTGCTTCTGAATTCTGTTGTGTGTTATAACACCTTTCTCTCCTTGCCCTGACACGAAACTTGCACATTGCAAAACTGATCGTGTCATTAATGCTATGGGCAAATGCCTTCAAACCCAGGATTGCTACCTGAGCAACAGATGCGCGTAACAAATGCCTTTGTGAGTGTGAGATAGAAAGGAGACAAGCTCCCCCACAGTTTGTTCGCACTTTCCAGTGGATGTGTCAAACACTGACACCTCCGAAGAGCGAGAGGTATGCTGTCCCCTGTGTCTGCCGTGCGTTGCCCATCAGCAAGCACTCCTAAAGCAATCCTGCTGCTCTTTCCTAAGGACTACTTTTCACACCTCCTTTCTCGGCAGCGGGTACTTTCACTCAGATGCTCTAAGGGGAAAAACAAGCCTTGCAACACAGCCTTACCAGCATAAGTGCACCGATATACTTCCCCAAAATTTCTGGAGACCATCTTTCATACAGGAAAAACAAGTGGCCTGGTCCCAGCTAGTGACACCGCCTCCATCCCTTCCCTCTGGTTTCATCTGGGAAACCTAGGGCCTTGCTGCCAAATACTTCTCCTCATCGTTCCAGGCTGGCAGCGTTCGTGAGACTCAGCAGGAGATAGCATTTGATAAGAATCCTTCTCTGGGCACTTCTGAGAGGGCACTGTCATTCATTTCACTCCCCTGCCAGTTCACAAGCACCAAGCCAGCAGGGCGAGTGTAGGAGGAACTGCATTCCTTTCGGGCTCCGGTAACTCAGAAGCAGCTCCTATCATTTTTTCTTCAGTCACCTTTGAGCCAAAAGCGAGCATAACACACTTCAGCCCCAAAGGAATATTTTTAAGGAAAGTTATAAGCAAACGAAAATGCAGGGTATGAATGGAACAGCCACTCCAGCCCGCTGCCAAGCTATAATTGGTACTTATGCTCACACTCTTGCACACACATACGTGCAGCAGAGCTTAATAGATTCCCTCATTAATGTTGAGGCGCATGTGCTCATGCTGTATGTCTGGGAAAGCTTTACACCCACATGAATTTTGATGTGGAGCTGAAACAAAAATGTTGATGCTGGCAATGCCAACTATAGAGAGTAAATAGCTGAGTCCAGTCCTGCCAATGCTGACTTGAATGGGGCTTCTCACCCAGAAGAAAACCTATGTGTGAAAAGTATTCTCACGACTGGGTCTGTGCAGCAAAAGTAAATCCTGGTTCCCTTCCTCAAATGAATAAAATGCATTTATGCCAATGAGTTGGTCTCAAGCCTTGTATAGGTAGGTCCCACTCCCTGGTCTTTATGGGAGATCTGAATCTTGCCCGCTGGAGTGAGTCAGGCTATCAGTGTTTGTCTCTGTGCTCCAGAGGTCAGTGACTGCATTTACACGTGGGCAGACTTCATGCTGATTAAATCAAACTGCTGCACTGAAAAGGACATTAACTGAGTGCCTCCCCACATTCTGATGGTGTATAAGCTATTCTGAACCTTAAAATCAATAGAGGATTTGTCCTAACTCATCCCAGTATGCACAAGTACATAAATGAAAGTGCTTTCCGTTCGGTGAAATGGAGGAAATGCATAAAAAAAATGAACTGGGTATTTAAAACTGTTTTGTTTTTCACGATCTGAGAAGGAAGAGTTACAAGTAATATCAAAGTGACTGTTCTCACCCTCTCTGTCACCCTGTGTTTCCTGTTTTATTTCTTACAGCTCAAAAAGTAATGCTTTCTGAGCAGCAGTGGTGCAGGCTTGTCTTGATAATGTGCTTCAGCCACGACCCTCATCTAGAAGTGATCGGATTATATGTTCTGCTTGCTTCCTCCACCGAGGCCAGGGACAGATGCAGGCCAGATGTGAGTGGCAGGCACACAGTGCTCCCTTCACAACCACGTGTCAGGCACCCACCTTCCTGCCAGCTCATCGGCCTTGGGGCGATCCCACAGCAGAGGGCCAAATGCAGGAGAATACATACTCACAGTTTTGCCTCAGGTCGTGCCTTCCCTCTGGCTCCCCACCGCTTGCAGATGGGGTTGAGGTGCCAGAGAGAGGACGAGGTGATACACTGGGAACAAGTGAATTGCCAGCACTACAGCAGAGAAGTGGGAGAGGGGCTACAATATGGCTAAAATTCCCTTGGTAGGCCCCTGGTAAATCCATATGGGTTTAAAGCTACAAGTGAATCTGGCAACAAACTTCTGTGACTTCAGATCAGAAGACGCCTACTGTGTTGGAAGTTGTCTGATGTGGACCTTTCCACTGGGAACTGTCTGCAAGGCCAAAAAATTCACTTTCCATGGATCACAAAATCACCAGAATTTTTACCGGTCGTTTTTCCCTGAATGCAAGAGCAAAGAGCAGTAGAGGATCTGTATCTCATTTCTAATGCGTCCACCTATCCAGTTCTTCTCTTCGGACCACTTCTGTGTGCTTTCGCTAATCAATTAAGCCCTCCCTTGCCTTTTCATACAGTGTCCCTTTTCATGGGAAAGCCAGACATGTTGGCAGTGCTTGCTACCAGAGGAATAAAGAAGGAATAATGATCCAAAAGAAAGGATTACAGTCTCTCAAATTGCACTGGGATATTCTCAAGTCAAACACTAACCCTGCATGTGTTGGTATTCACTTTTAACATCCTCCAAGAGCCTGTTCATTGCTAAAGCCTTTGTGCATTGCAGCAGCGGCTGAAACCTGGAAAGAACGACAAATGCGAGGTGCTGATGAACATTCTGTGCACCTGTGGTTTTTAGCGCTCACAACCCAAAAAGCAGCGGAAGATAAAGAGCAAAAATGAATATCTGAATTAAGCTGAAACCAGGACAAGATGCATTGAACTGATTCAGATTACATAACCCAGCTGGAGGAAATAAGAGAAGATAAGTAGTTTGTGCAACACCTTGTTGACCTGAAAGATCAGATGCCTAAAAGAACATTTAACTAAGAGCAGCTGTAAAGAAAACAGTAGCATAGGCAGGTAAAGCCACAGATCAAATTCTTTGCGGGTCCATATTTCATCACACGCAGTATGCTTTCAGATGCCAAATTCTGTTCCTGTTGAATCTATGGCAAAATGCCCACCGACTTCAAACAGAATAGGTTTTGTCCCTGTAAGCTAAGAGTACAGGCAGCAATACCAATGCAGTATAGAAATAAATTGTGTAGGTGAGGAGGAGGGAGTTGGTACTGCAAATTTAGTGCCTGCCTGATCATAACACTTTTATTTTCAAATGAACAAAACCCTTTTACTCTAGGGACATTATATCAATAATTTAATGCTTAATGCTAATAAACATTATTTAGTAAATACTTTTTAAAATGGTTAAACAAAGTGTTCAGGAACATCAGAATCATTCTTTTCAAAACAGAACTTTTTGGTATTGTAGCAAGTTTTGTTCACTAAAGGTCTTTAAACCTTGGCATTGCTATTCTCTTTCTTTTACCTTCTCTTCTGTTCCATGACATTCTGTTTACTGAAGTTTATCCAAACCTATATTCTTAAGCCTTATCCTGAAAGTGGATGTGATTGTAATAGTTTGGCATCTCTTAGCGTTATGGCACGTATCTGAGCATGGGTCTGTTTATGGATGCGAAGATGAAAAGCAGAAAACAAACTACTGAACTTTTTGCGCAATTAACTAATTTTGCATCAAAAGAAGTAAAGTTGCCAGCAGTGTATCTGTAGTATTTTAAAAAGAGATAAAAATAGGATTGCTGTATTCTTTAATTAGCATAGCTGAAAGTTAGCCAAATCGGCTTTGGACACAGCAGGAGACGTACAGTTTGTCCTGATTTTGTGGGGACTGAAAAAATGTAATACTTGGCACACAAACGAACTATGCTAACCGAAAATGTTATTAAAACGTATTCAACTAAATCCAATATGGTGGTTTACCAGAGATTAGTCTGCATATTTTAACAGAACAGAAGAGCACAGTTTTAAAGTTGTGGACTACTGAAAGAAAGAGAAAATCTAGAGAAAGTGATTATGAGTGACAGGAAAATTTTGAGGAAAACTACTTACATATTGAAATCAGTAAGTTCCTTTTGCCAAACTCTGTCATTCTTACTGACACAGAGTAACATCATCCCCTATGTATAGTTTTGTTGATTTGGGAATCCAGACTTTTGTCACAAACGAAATTGCAAGGTGTCTCAAGTTGAGTGAACATTTTCGAATCTTAAGATGTTAAAAGCCACCACTTTTTAATTTCTATGTGCCCCGTTTGCATAAGATGGGTTTTGATGAGGTTAGAGATATAATACTAACACGGGATAAATTGTTTATTAAACAGGAACAAACATCAGCTGAGTAAACATCTTATTAGTGCTTACAACATCTAGCCTAGATGTAGTCCCTGCCTGTCAATGATGGAACTGCAGTGTCTTATTAAGCAGATACTTTCTTGTGCAGATTTCAGGGCAGAATGCTGTCATTCTCAAACGCACATCCTTAAGCAAAGATACTCTCAAGAGTCATGACAAACTTATGAAATGTCCCATAAGAAAGCCTCTAATGAAATCAGATGCAGGCTTCAAACCAGTCCTGTTACAAAAAGGTAAAACTGATCCTGAAGCAGTGAGGACTGAATGCAGAGAAACTCCTTGAGGAGGGGCATTGCTACGCTCCCTGCAAAGTTTTACTGCTTTAAATTGCAATTTGAATTCCTGCCACTAAGATTATGAAGGATATTCAATAAATTAGTGCATGTGGCAGCTGCTCTCACCACTCACTTCTCCATAGACAGCCCAACTCAGTTTGGGAGCAACACTGTCCCCTATACTAGAGGGCTATGTGCAGACAGCTACTGAATTTCCATTTACTGGCCTTTTCTGTCTTTAGAAATGCTTACTATTTTTTTTTTCAATAACTTAATTATGAAGATTGCCTCATTTCTAGATGTGACATTTCACAGCTTTAGAAGACACAGTTACTTGAAGAACTTTTCAAAATTGTATCACAGAACATATCTCTTGGTGTTTCTCTAATCCCAATCATTTTGTTTCCTCGAAAGGACAGCTCATCATTTCATAGGACTGACTTTCCCCTGCACAGATGGTTTGCCTGTTAAAAAACTATCCTTCAGAAACCACAATAGAACATGAGCACTCTTAGGCGTAAGTTCCCAAATTTGGGTTTCTGACCCTTCATGAGGTTGTAGCCATCCTGAGTGAGGTTGTGATTATAGCCAAAATTAAATCATGTAGATAGTTCTGGGACTGTGAGCCAGATTGAAGGGGAACTCGCAATCAGGAGTTACTTAGAAGCCAACTGGACCACATCTTACTCTTGTACCAGTTTCCATCTTTTGAGACTTTGATAATTATACACATCAGACTGTCTATCAGATGTATCTGATAGTCCCAGTGGGTGAAGGTTATTGTAGACCATTTTACAGCACAAAGACACGAAAGGCCCCAAAGACTTGAGGGTGAGGCAGAAATCTCCTTTCCTGAAGTCAAAGCCACTGATTCACTTTGCAGCACACTCCACAGAGCTGTAACCTCTTCAGGTGAGAGACATTTGTTGGCATCCTTCCTCAAAGATCCTCAGATCTCTCTTCTACCCCAACTCCATGTCCCGCTGGTGGGGGGAGGTAGGATGGCTCAGTCACCCCACAGGCTCTCTGTCACTTCTCCCTGATACATACTCTCAACAAAAGTAGAATGCATCCAGGTTCTTTGGTAAACAGAGGGATGTGTGGGAGCATTTGTCCCCTTAGAGACTTGCTAAACATCTCATGGGTAGATGCAGCATAGCTGAAAACAAAAGCCTAATTCCAGTGCTCTTGCAAAAACTTCTGGCCAGCAGTGTCTCTTAAAAAAACAGACCGGAGGAATGTAAACATGTGTTTGGCCAGTAAAGGAGTCGTTATATAAATGTTAATTATGAAGAAGATTTCCCATGAGTACAGGGGCTTTTGACACGACTTTGATCCCATGCAAGACGCAAGTCTCCGGAGTCACATGCTCTGCCTTAGAACTGTGCTGACACTTCTCTGAGCCCTCAGAAGCTGCAAGGGCATTTGCTGTAGCACGGAAACAGAAGAAGCTTTGATGATTGAAACTGAAGCTTGCACAGCATCATGCTGAAGAAACCCTCTGTTTAATTAAAAAGTCCCACTGGTCAGAACATGTGAATATCTAGCTGTGACAGCTGGGTGGCCCATGCATGACAAAAAACAGGAAAAAATTTTTCTAATGACCCTCCCAAACTCTCCCCTGTTCCCCACAATCTGGCTGAAACCAGCCATAAAATCCATGTCTTTCATCTGCTCAGCCAGCTATTATCTTCTCTCCAGGTTTACATGCTTTCCTTTGGTCACCCCTCACCTCCTGCATCTTCCCAGAGGTCTTTCTTTTTCTTTCCAAGGCCAACACAATTCAGGCTACACCTACAGAGCACACTGTAGCAGCCTACTGAGCAGGTAGGTGTAGTAATGAGATGGACTGCTGAGCGAGAATACCTACAGTGTGTACTGCAACCCAACTAGTTCATTCATTGTATGGAGTAAATGTACCCTTAGGTCTTCTCTGTTTCCTTCCTGACATTTCTTCCGTCTTGTCCTTGCTTCCCATGCCCTTCTCTTCCTTCCCTCTCCCCCCTTACCTTCCTTCCAAAACTGTTTGTTCCTTTGTCTACTTGTGCCCCTAATCCTGATCGACACTCTGCCACTCTCCTCTTGGCACACACCTTCTTAAGTAGGATGCATTGAAAGCGCCTTTTTCCTTAACAAACAGTGAACAAAATAGCTAATAAAAAAGGAATTAAATAAAAGTCATGTATTTGGCGTAGCATGGGCTATGGAGTTGCTACATTTTTTGCTGTTACGGGTGTGAGATTATTCTCTTTGCTGTCAGCATTTTGAACTCTTAGGATATGACTTTCATGCTTTTTTTCCTCCACAGCCAGGAGGGATTCAAACTAAACTGACCTTTCCAAAAGGATGCTGAGGTTCTGACATGGGTAACGTGACTCCAGGCTCCCAGAAAAATCACAAGAACTGGGGACAACCTTTGGTTTTCTTTGCTGTGAATAGCGCTGTTTAGTGAAGGGGATGACTCACCATGTCCAAAGTGGAGCCTGTCCTCAGACCATTGGGGTGAAGGCACCAGAGACTCGTTTAATAGTCAGCCTGTCGTCATTGCCGATGGTTTAAGGAGACACTGTGACTCTCCTCTCCTCCCACTACAGCCACCCCTTCCTCATGTGCTGCCCTTGTGCATGCAGCTTTTGTGCTGCTGGCTGATGAATCCAACCAGGGAACTTAATCTGACCAAAACATAACGCTGGCCCTTTTTTGCAGGGTTACTTTTTCAGTTGGATCAGAGTTCCCTGATCCAATTTGTGATGTGGCTCCAAAGCACTTCAGCACAGAGTAAAGATGATGAGAGGTGGGAACACGCAGGCAAGAGTGGGAGTTCAGGGATATGAAAACTGTGCAAGTGGTCTTCAGCAGTTCAGTCACTGAATACTGAACCGTGCTTTGGGACCGAAACCTTCTGTTAAACTCTTATTGCATGAGGTGCTCTATAAATAACGGCTTGTGAAACTATTGTGAGGCTATTTTAAAACAGAAATACAGGTACTGAATTTCCACTGTGATTTATCTTCCAGCCCTACTCTCTTCCCAGTCCCCTGCAGTTGATCATCTCATTTCTGTATTTAACAAATGTGAAACAGAATACTCCACTGCTTTTCTCCCCGTTCCTAAAAAACATGTTGAGAATTCAGCCTTTCAAAATGACTAAGCAAGGCAACAGGACTTCTGTTCAGGAAGAAAGAGATCTTCAGTTGAGGCTTTAGAGGTTTTCAAATAGCAAGAAAGAGTCGAAGCA
This sequence comes from Scopus umbretta, assembly GCA_013400535.1. NCBI lineage: Eukaryota > Metazoa > Chordata > Aves > Pelecaniformes > Scopidae > Scopus > Scopus umbretta. The sequence continues at coordinate 4,897 of VZTL01056128.1, read as the reverse complement.
TTTAAAAAACAGGATTCTTAAGTGACCTTTTAACTGAAGGAGTGTTTTATATATGAGAATTTCTGCCTGTATCCAAGAGGCCATATAGAGGTTCTGTACTGGCATTGGAGAGAGCCTGTAGTCACAAGGTAAAGGTACGCTTTGACTTAGTTAAGATATTAATGTTAAAAATAGGATTTTTGTACCAAACAGTAAAATGTGAGTTACACTTCTGAAGATGACAGAATTTGAAGCATATTTATTTGCAGTAAAAATCTGACCCTGAAGGAGGAAATAATAGTTTGTTGATAATATTGATCCAGAAATAAAGAAACTCCATGGTGTCAGCGGGCCAGCTTTTCCAAGAAGGTGATTCTGTGAGTGCCATCGGTACCCACAGAGCAGATGATAAATTATGCATCCTTGATCTATGGCTTCTAGCTGCGTTACCTTTTCCTCTGGTGAGGTAATAACAAGCTCCAAAAGGGAGTCAAAGCCTCAGCTGTATTTAATATTGACTCACAAGCTTTTGTCACAGGCGAGCATGAGTTCCTGATGTCTTTGGCACCCAGGAAAGAAGGATGACTGAGAGATCTATGAATCTCGAAGTCCTGTTTTAGACATAACAGAGCAAAGGAGAGAAAATTATGACAACGTACCATTTACATGGTCAAAGTACTACAGTTGTAATAACAGCCCCAATACCCTTGTAAAGCTAAGGAGTAAACACTATTATCTCCATACAGAAGCTTGCCAAAGGTGATATGTCCTGGAATTTATTTAAGATTGAGCTCTTCAGTTCCTCTCTAGAAACTAATAAGCAGTCGCAAAGCAAGCCTGTAGCAGAAGTAAGAATAGATCCTGGGACTTGCCGGGTTTCAAGCCCGTGCCACCTCAAAACCATCAAAATCTCCTGTACAGGAGGTGGCTGGAAGCTATGTTAGAAGCTGGGGTTTATTGTGTTGTTGCTGCAGAGTGAAGCAGTTGTCTGGAATTTGGCTCCTGCAAATTGTCCTTCATTTGGCGTGTCCCTGAGAAGAAGTAATCCTTGTTTCCACTTCAGATGATAAACCACACGTTAAAACAAACAGGTCTCTTCTTGAGTGCCAACCAGCTATTATTATACAATTGGTTATCAGATCAAAGCAAACATGACCTTAGCCCTCAGACAGTGCATCACAGCGCCATACCTTTCACATGGAAAGGAGGAGGAAGGGGGAGGAGAATACATACCCTGCTTTGCTCTCCAGATGTGACTGCAGGTATTTTAAAACATAATTATGGAACCGGCTAAGCTCTTTGCCTTTCAGACTGATTGGGTGTCTCGCCTCCTCAGTCTATTTCTGGGTGCTGTAAATATTGCTGTTCATGTAACAGGAAAGCAACTGAGCCACAGCCTTGCTGGCTAATCACTCAAAAATGTGAGGACAGATAGAAGCCATTCCTATTTCCGAAGTCACCTGCTCAGCAAATCAGTACAAATCGATGCAGCCTTTATACCTTTGCAGTACTCCTTGCTGCACAGAGGCGATTTCACACGTGAGGGATCATGTTGTGACAAGTGTCCTTCCCTCAACCTGCCCCATTCTGCCTGTTAGGGGAAGCGGACAGACCAGAGCCCAAACTTGCCACCTGTAGGAAGGCTTTGCCAAGAACAGAGGATACTTCGCCAAGCTGTTAGCTCTGCTGTTGACATTTGTAATTCTTTGCATTTTACATGAAAGTGCAGCTTCTGGAATTGAGTGGTTACATGAGAAATTCAACTTTTGTTTGTTTCTTTGAAAGGGTTCTAGTGTTCAGGTTTGCAAAGAAAGGACTTACGAATTTGGGGCTCAGAAGTTAGAAGGAAGGGGAACCCCACTCCACAGTTGCTACATATAGGAAATGTAGAGATTTTTAAGCAAATTTCATGGTAATGAAATCTGAGTCATGATGTTTTAAGATCTGGGCTGCTGATAGTGCCTCTTGTAATGTCGTTTGCATAGTCCCACAGACTCATTCACATCTGGTCATAGACCAAGCGCACAGCCTGTGCTGTGTAATAGCAGTACAACAGGTTTCCTGATACCTGCTTACACCTCAAAAGTCATGTCAGGTAGGCACTGCTTGCACCTCCACAACGAGTTATTTTCCTTCTGAGCAAAGGAAGAGCTTTAGGCCAACGTGGATGGCACTTCCCACGGGTGGTGGCTTTCCCCCGCTTTCCTCAATACAATGTTTTCATCAGCAGTAAGAGCACACTCAGTATACAGTGCAGCTGTTCTGAAAACGGCTCTTTCTGTAAGGCTTCAGCTCAGCATCACTTGAGCTCTGAAGGTGATCCCTTTTTCATATGCTGCTCACACTTTTCATTCCAGCCTTTTAAGCAATTACAGAATGCTTTACAGGCATTAACTAATTTATCCTTCACAACACCCCTCGGAGGTGCGCAAATGTGTTTTATTACCCTTCTTTTACTGATGGGGAAAGCAAGACATGGAGATTAAAGGCAACATTCTCTCCTTTGCTTCCATTCTTGGAAAAGAGACACATTTATTAAATTCCATCAAAGTAGGGGGAGGAAAGTCAGGATGTTGGGGCAGGTCTGGGGCAAACTCCTACCATTCCTTGGAGCCTGTTAAAAGCGGCTCTGCCGCAACTGTTGGAGGTCAGGTCTCTGTGAGGTCCTGGGGGTGACAAAAGGAGGTAAGAGGGATGTTTGTGATAGTATAAATTTTCCATCAGTCTGAGTTGGAGGTTGCCGTTTGTCGCTGCAGAGACAGGAGATGGCCAGTAAGTGACACAGAATTTATAAGGAGCCTGTATTTACAGGGGCAGCGCGGTGGCCGTAGGAAGTGACAGGGCCTCTGGCAAAGTTCACTGTCTTGAAGCGGACCTTGAGAGGAGGAGCTGCTGGTAAAGGAGCAGGGAACAAATCCCAGGAACAGCAGGATGGTGGAAGGTTTGTTGTGATACCAGCGAGCCCTCCCTGATCTCACTGCAGCGGAGGTGTTCCTGGCTCACAGAGGGAAAGGCCAATCCATTAGCAAAGAGAAAAATATGCTGATTAAATCAAGCAGAATTTGGGATGCATTTGCAAAGACCGTAACTCCTGGTGAACAAGATATGTAATCTAAGTACAGGGGGCCAAAACAAGGCCTCGAACTTTATAGGAAAACTATATCGTAGTGGGTGAATGTCATAGTGATAGATAGGTATCTTCCCCTCACCCTTAGGACAAGGCATTCCTTGTGGGAGCTGGATAGTATTTCCTGAGAGAATTATGAATTCTACGTTAGATGAAGCAACCGCTATACTTAAAAATCATCCAAATGAGCCTCCAAAACAGCTGGTACCTGGCAAAAAGTCTGTGTTCTTGCACTTAAATTTATGCCACAAACTGGTCTTCCTCCATCCAGCTGTCTGTCTCAGTAATGACTCCAGTTTCCAGAAAAGGAAGGAGATGACTCTATCCATCGTCTCTGTTCACCTACCACTGTCATAGGAGAAGAGAGAAATACATAGTTCCTCTGAACTCTGTGATTCTGTAATTTTGTTTGAGGTTTAGAAAACAAGGTGATAGATGTCTTCTAAATGTCACAGATAAGACAGATAGGTGTTCCCTCCTTAACCTACCATTTTCTTTTAAAGTCTCCCCATCTGTTTATTGTCTCTTCTGTTTTTTTGTGCTCCTTGTGGACTTGAGAGCTAAGGCCTGCTGGTGTATACAGCACTGACAGCCCTGTGGCCATGATCCCTGACTTCTCAGCACTACCAAAACTGCACTGGTAACAGTGCCAAGCTCTGTTGGAAACACATACAAAGAGAGTCCAGTCATCATTTGTGTATCTCTGTGCCTTCATGTCCTATATCCAGGGGAATTATTAGCCAAGACGTTCTGTCCTGAGCATGAGATTTCTTCTCTTCGTGTTTTCATGTTCACTGATCTTAGTTAGCTTGGTATCCAGTCTCCTAGTTTATATTCTGATGTAATCCCTCTGATCACTATGGACATAAAATGGAAAATTCCCATTCAAGCAGTGAAATTTTTTACGATAATTTCCAGTGAGACACTGGAACAGGTTGCCCAGAGAAGCTGTGGATGCCCCATTCCTGGAAGTGTCCAAGGTCATCTTGGATGGAGCTTTGAGCAATCTGATCTAGTGGAAGATGTGCCTGCCCATGGCAGAGCAGTTGGACTAGATGATCTTTAACGGTCCTTTCCAACCCCAACTATTCTATGATTCTATGGTTCTATGACACAAATATGTTCATAGACCAGATATGTGTTTCTTGTCTTATGCCTTTTTTGCAAGGTGAGGCCTAGCAAACATTTAGATCAAGTTTGCCAGGCTGCATTCCCTCTTTCTGTTCCCCCGGAATCAATTCCTGAGGCTGCATTTTTTTCTTCACCTTTTTATTTCCGCTTGTCCCAACTAAGACCCCCACCATGTTGTGGGACCTCCTCACCTACCTTCTTCTGGCCTTGGCCAAGCCAACCAGTTGTGTTAACAGGAGGATTAAGCTTGACTGATCCCCAAGACTGAGACTTGGTTTTGGTCG
>VZTL01056127.1:5766-103020 GCA_013400535.1 Scopus umbretta | reverse complement strand
CCCCCCCCCGCTCTTTATTAAAAATGCTCCCGTTACAATCTCAGCAGCTGACAGTGAAAGCAACAGTTGACAAAGCCCAAATCTGGCAGCGTGTCAACTCAGGAACTCCCTCCAGCCTGCAAATACAACTCCACCCACTCACATTTTCAGGAGAGGAGCCTGGTGCCAAGGCAGCGCTGGCGAAGGTGGTGGCTGGGGAAGTGGAGATTCTGGCTTTTTTGATTTCTGAGGCTGCCTATGAACAACCGGGTTCTTTCTTCCCTTTTGAGTCAAACCTCGCTTTGACGGCTTATTTCTAAGATTAAAACTCCGATTTACTTTTAGAAACCATAATAAGTAACAGGAGCGTCCGACTGAAACCAACAAACTTCCCTCGTGTAGAGTTCTGACTAAGAGGAAGGGTCTGGCTCTCGCTATGAGTACTTCTCAATAGCCTTGTGGCATAAAGGGGTTTTGAAGCAGCTCAAAGGGCTGAGATTTTAATCTGTCACTCCCTCCTGGCCCCCGACATATGGGAGGCACTTGCAGGACGCCTGGAAAGATTGGGGAGGAGGAGAGGAGAGGGCGTATGGGGTACTCACAAGCACCTCCACCCACAGCCACTGCCTGATGGAGGTTATGGCTGTTATAAAGTACACCACCTGGTCCCCTGATCTGGGAAGGGTTAAAGCCTTTACGCCATGTGTAAAGCTCTATTCCTCTCTGCCTGTATGGTGGTCTCCTGCCCTGCTTCATATATGCTTCTCTCAGCTCTCAGCTCCAGCCCACAATACTTTGCATCCAGACAGGCATACACAGTCTCTGCTCAGAAGAACAGATGTGTTTTGTCCTACAGTCTAACTGTGCTCCACAGTCTATAGGGCCCTATGAACGGCCTTGATGGATTTTAGAGATGGGAGGGGGGAGGACAGAAGTAGGATCTTTGGAAAAACTTCTACCCTGTGGTACCTGAGCTGTGCCAGACTTCCCTGGCTGGGCTGCGAACTGTGCAACACACATTGCTCCTTCTCAGACTTTTGCATGGACTTTGGTGAAAGCCCACGAGTAATGTAGTAAATCCTTTACTCCCACCTCCAGTCTTAAATGAATAGCTTCTTGACTCATTGTACCCTATGCACAGCTTTAATGGATGACTTCAGCTCCAGGGGTGAGCCTCTTTCCCCAGCCTCCATCCTTGTTTGTCAACAGCCCTATCTCCTCCCCACCCTAGCCCAATGACTTAGACCATTCTCCAGGCACTTCCAGGGCCTGCCAGGAGCGGGAAGTGGCAGAAAGGCACAGGTGAAATTGTCCTGTGCCTGGGTTCACTTTCACCCCAAACGATGCTCCTGTTATTCCATTTTAGTGACAGCTCTCAGCCTACTTGCAAAGGAGGGCTGAATCCAATTACCCCCTTTTCCCCCCTCCCTCCAAATGAGTGTTGGCTCTGGTTTGTAAACAAGTGAACAGCTACACACCTCGAGCCGCTGGTTCACCGTTGCTCTGGAGTACACCCTGCCTCTCAGAAAGAATGAGCGGAAACTCCTGTACTTGTTCTGCTCAGCTTCACCGTGTGATTGGGCTCTAAACCACATCAGACCCAAGGGTAGACCTACAGTGATTGAATGTCTTCTGGCAACACCGGCTGGTGATGATTTCTCAGCAGAGCTTTCACTTGGAAAACCTCATTCCTTCTTAAAATGCTCTCAAGACGCTGTGTGTGAAGATGAGCTTCATTAGCACCCACAGCAAATGCGCTTCTGGACCTGGCTCTCCCATCCCTCATGTCTGGCATATACCATACAAGCATCCTCCTGCTGTATAAATACACGCTGCATCTATAAAACATAGATGGGGAGAGTCTGAACAAAATTGTTCTGGCTACAATGCACGTGGTGCCCTCTCTCAACACTACTCTGTATTCGCTTTTCCTCTGTGTCTCAGGGGCAGGCTTACAGTCTCTGAAAAATTCCGTTTTCTCCTTCTTAGATCCCAAGCCTTTTGAGTTAAACCATTACAAGGGGAGATACAGCGATACCAAAGGAACAAGGGATTTTCTTGTAATTTTAGCATTTATTTCCTTCTTAAAGATACAATTGTTTAAAATAAGCGATGTCCTGGCAAAGGCTAGCGTTATACAGTGCCAGACAATTTTTATCATCCCGGCCCATGAAGGCTCTAGTGTACAACATAAAGCTGCTTTGCTTTCCGACACGCCAGTTTTTCAATGCCAGACACCCCTCCACACACACACACTTCCCCTTGGCAGTGTCCTATTCCTCTCCGGAGGTTTTTTTCCCCTCAAAATTAGCCTCCACTCCATCATCTTTCTGCTCTCCTGCAGGTACCACTGGTGCCGAGCCAAGCACAGGAGGGGGAGCTCGCAGCGCGCTGGCTTTCACTGGAGACTTGAATTTAGCAACGTTGCAAAATCACCACAGCAGCTGAGGCACCCGCAGGGCCCTTCCCAAGTCCCCCCCCTCCTAAAGGGAAAAGGGGAGTTTGAGTTTGGGGTTGAGGTTAGGGCGGAGAAGGAAATGAAATTAAAGGGGAGTTGAGAGGCGAGGTGGCTGGCGGGACGTGCTGGAGCGGGTGGGTCTCAATACGTATTTATGGCTCTAGCAGCGATGGATAAGATGCTTCCAGCGATAACGCCTTTGCTTGGATAGACCACTGTTCATTGCTGGCGTAGGCTCCTCGGTTCAGCTGCGATAAAGGGTTGCGCCTGCTTACACCAGCTCTCTGCTAGGAGAGCCATGGAGGGAGCAATGCCATGCCAGAGGAAACGTCTTTGTTTCCAAAAACGAGACAGAAAAGCATCGACTCCCAGTCTCATCATAAAAGCACAAGATCAAAGGATCGAGCTCTCTTCTTCAGTATAAATTCAGGAGAGGGATATTCAAGTCTGCGCTGTGACATGGAGCCGTAAGGGCAGAATTTGGCCTCGTGCACAAACTTTCTGCCACACCTTTAGGCCTAACGCAAGACTCAGCCCAAGTTAACATCAAGCTTCATGAAGTTAGGATACTTTCCTGAGAAATTCCTCTTGAACTCGGAGGCACCACGCTTCTTTTTGCTGTTTTTTACACTTTTCTCGAAGTCAACCGAGGGCAGAACCTGGGAAAAATTCCCAACCCGTCAAAGCACCTTCCTGAAGTAATTTCTCCCTAAGGATGCAGAGGAAATTGCAGCTTTCAGATTGCATTTGTCAAGACAAAACCAACATCAGCTTTTATGGAGCTAAGACACAAGGAATACTTGCATTGGTTTCACAGCAGTAGTGAGAGCAGGTTTTCATGACAGAATGATAAGACCAAGTCCTGTCTACCCTTGCGCATGGCCTACCGTACGGTACTGCAACTGAGATAGTCTTCAGATTGGACATTATTTTTCCTAGTGCAGACAGCCCTGTAGAAAGCTAATCTCCTAATACCATAGTGATCCATTTGAGAGAGATTTATTTTACAGTCCCCTAAGTGCTTGCATAATTCTCCTGTATAAATTCTATGAAAATTCCCAAATTTGAAACCCAGCAATCTCACACAAGATAGCTTTCTAAGGTAAAATATCCTCCTCCTTATACGTAAAGCTCATGAGCCTCATTATTAGTGCAAGCTGGGCCTATGATTAGAAAAAACGAGCCTACCACCTGAGCTGGAGAAGAAAGAATCTAGGTTGGATTCAAAATATTTAGTGCCAAATTGAAGAATTTCCCAAGGAGCTCTCCCAGATAGAGGGTTGTATCTTCCCTTGCTATGGAATAGGAGCCGGGTTCTCTGCAGGCACAGAAACCTTTCTACAGATACAGTCCTGTGATACATTTAAACAGAATGAACCTCGTTCTTAAACCTATCTAAAAATGTTAGTGGAATCATGAACACTGACCTTAAAATGAAAAATGATTTGCAACCTTTGCAGTGGTGTCTTTATCATAGTGCCGTAATTTAAAGTATTTTATCCACTCAGCTACACAATCTTACCATTCATTTGCAGTTGTCATTTTACCTACAAAAGAGTTCACCTAATATCCCCCAAAGCAAGAGGAACCTACCGAGTATTACAAGGGGGAAATTATTACTAGTATATTATATAGAAAGGCTGTAAAATTCAAACAGAGGGACTTGTATGTGCACACCACGTTTCATGCAAATTACGCTTAATGGTTTAACACTGCATTATATTTTGCCTCCTGAATAAAAATGCTTCTTTAGTTATTTTTCTAATAATCTATGTAACTTTGGGGAACTAATTAAGGCAAACCATTTCCAATGTGTCTGTTTAGCTGCCTAAGTCAATAGGCCTGATTTTCAAAAGTGCTGAGTCCCGAAGCTCTAGTAGATACTTAGCATCTCTTACTACCTGGTCATTTTTAAGTGGTCAGTATAAATTTAGGAGCCCTATGTGAGCTACCTATGTGATATTTTTGGTTTAATTATTTTAAATATAAATCTATAGCTCACAGTAAGAAAATGAAATCTAAGAAACATTTCTAGTAAGTTTATTTCTCCTCTCCCTTCCCCCCACCTTTCCAGCTTAGCTGTAGGAAAAGATGCCAACCTACAAGACTGTTTCAGTGTAAAGGTGTTTCTGTAGTCGAGGGAAAATGCTGATACTACTTCTTGATTGCAAAAGGAACATGTGACGCATAATTAATCCACATATGGATAAGGACATCTTCCAAGACTGGAAATGGAAAACTAATCAAGAGTACATATGACACACTGGATCCAATACTCATGCTTCACTAGGACTTCTTGGCTGCCTCACATCTGGCTGGCTTGGAGCGCAGGCAGAGCAGCACATGACTGTCTGCCCAGTTTCGTGGAGATGAACGCTGAACTGAAGCCTGGCTGTGCCTGCAAGGCTTCAGTTTCATCAGCTTAGTGAGTGCTAAAGTATGGTTTATCTTTCCTGGACTAGAGTTTTGAATGTATTAATTTGTTTCCAGCAAACTAACACCATCCAATAGGAATATTTTGAATCCTAAACCTTTGGCTTGGTCTATACACAGACTTTGTACTGATGTGACTAACAAAAGTGCTAGCATGATTTGTTTATTTTTTTTATACAGGAACATCTCCCATAGAAAAAAAAATCCCTGCTGGCAACTGATGTGAAAACTGCATACCGATACCTTATTTCGAAGGGCCAAACTGGCTACTGACACAGATGCCAAATTCTCATTGACTTTAGCAGGGGATCTGCCTCGGAAAGGGTGGAGGTGTCATGTTTTATACCACTGTGTTGACTACTGGAAGCAGCTGTGCTTTCTAGTCATGTGGAGAATTACTGAGGTCTCAGACGGGATGCTGAGGTTCCCATGGCGGAGCACCACCAGCAAGGTTTACACTTGGTTCCCCAGGAACCTCTTGCTTTCCTCAAAATGGAAATGAACATGATGACAAACTAATTCTTCAGTGCTGGGTGCCATACTTTACAGAAAGATTTACAGAGCTGTTTGTAGCAGGTGCTTTGGCTGTGCTGTTTACTGCTTCAATGAGAGAGCAAGTAAGATTTTTATATTCCTCTCCCATAATATTTAATGAGCAATATTTATGCTTATGTCAGAGATATGCTTTGAGCTGTGATTATTGGCTGCAATTTTGCAGTCTAATGTGATGTCCAACTTCAATACTCACTGTTATGAGGCACCATTATGAGGCAGTGGTTCTTGTCGTCTGATCTTACAGACCATAGACTGCAGTTATGGTTTAGGAGGCTGGAAAGGTCTGTGAATGCTAATAGTGAGTTATGAAACTGTTGATTTTTTGTGTCCTGAATCTGAAGAGCAGCCGACCAAAGCAATGTGCCTACGATATATATACATGTATAAAAATACACATGCGCACACCCACATAAACAACAGAGGTAAGGAGACAAAATCCAACTCCCTATGTATGCCCTGAATCAAATACGCTAAAATAAATCTCAACCACATTGTCTCAAAAGAACCCCATAAACAGAAAAGTGCTCAGGCGTGTTTGACCTCGCTAGCAAGGGGTCAGCTCTCCGCTCTCATCAGCTGCTCTGTAATACCTCACCTGAACTATCTGACTTGTCAGTCACGCTACCTTCCTTTTACAATGGGCCAAGGGATGGGTACAATCTCCCATCTCATGGGCGGCTATTTGTTGGGCCCCATAATGCAAGCAGGAGTCTGAGCTGTATTTCTGAGGGAGAGAACTGACACGAGGCTAACTCAAAGGAAACATAAAGGATGAAACCCCGGTGGGGCCAAATCACCATGAGTGTGTCAAAGCTAGTGGAAATACACAGGTTTGCATTAGCTCAGGGTGAGGGCCAATGTACTTTGAGAACCCAAATCCTTAGCAAAATACAAGGTCTTTTCTCTTTAAATACCTGTTACTTATTGCAGGTCAGATTCAATGAGCATGTCAAAATGCAACTGAGGGACAAAGATTGCAAAAGTACTTCAAGCAAAGGCTTTCCTTGAATATTCATCTTAGTACAGCTTTGCTTGAGGTAGAAAATGTCCAGAGAGGTTTTTGCATAGAAGGGTTTAGTCCTTCGCATGGAAAGCAGGTGAAAGGAAAGTAGAGAGTGAGCAATACTCATGCCTGTTTTGTGAGAGCGTTGGGGAGGGGTCTTGCGGCAAGGAAATTGTCAAATATGTAAAAAACTGTCAAAAAGGGCTTTCACAGAAGCTTACTTTGGGAGAACTGTTCTTCAAGCAAGGTCTCTTGGGGCTGTATCAGTCAATTCATTAGAGACAATTGGTGGGTAAAGTAGTGGCAATGATCTTTAAAAAAAAGTCCAGTTTCCACCTCTCATTTTGTCATAAGCTGTCAGGAAGTGTTACACGGTGCTATTAAACAGCTGTTGCCTTTCTCCTTAAAGACAGATGAAGTAACACTGGTAGAGAGCCTTGCTCTCAGTAGATCTGTGAAGTGTGATGGAAATTCCCCTAACCCCCACCTCCCAATACTGTGAAATCTTAGTTGCCCTGGATGGTTTTTCTTCCTGAATTCAAGAAATTCCAATTTTGTTCCCTGGGGTGTTCCTGGGCTAGATTTTAATATTTTTTTGCAGAGATGGGTGCTATCAGCAACAACTGCCACTTTGGATGGTTCCAGGTCTGGGTGAGGAAGCAGTGGAGAAGTAGGAAAGAGAATGGTGGGAGAGGAGATAGCCCTTGGATTAATGGAAGCAGTTTTTTAATAGCTCGACCTAGCAACAACTTACAGCACGGTTTTGTTTGGCTGCTGACAGGCAAATGTTCTGCGATGGCATCTACACTCTGTTAGGAGACTTGGAAAGGAATGAAGGCTGTACTTTAAATCAGACCTCACTGGCTCTTGTTGACATCCTCCTGATTGATGCCAGCATAGGTGAGAAGAGGATCTGACCTTAGGACTTATAAAAAGCCCACACATTTCTAAATGAGTTTTTTCATGTAATTAAAGCCGGCGGAGCACTGGTGCTACCTCAGAGAGAACTGAATCAGCAACGTAGCCACTTGGGTCCACATTCCTGTTTCTCCTGAGGCAGCTAAATGACAGTGAGAGGGTGAAGGAGGAGCTGTGATGCATGTGTTGCAACAGAACCAGAGTGCAAGGAGATGGGGGACGAGGCAAGCAATTCCCTGCTTCAGAGCACTACCCAGCGAAGACTTCTAGCTTGCACAAAGTGGTGCAGCTGAGGCTGTCAGCCCACATCTGAAGATGTTTTGGATGGCTACACAGAGTTGCTCAGTACTCACCCCACTACATGCTCCCAGCTAATGCTGTGAGGCTTGTATACCTGAGGCATCGTCAGTGCTGCCATCCCACTGACAAGTAGTCACAGCCAGCAAAACAGTCCTCCCGCTCAGGCTGTTCTCCCTGCAGCAGCTGAAGGACGTCTTTTGTTGTAAGGCATCACTAGGTACATGTGGGGCGAATGTCTCTCACTGAACATGGCTCTTGTGGTGGAAAACCGCAGGAGATGGCTGCGTTCTTTAACAAACTCAGCATCTCCTGTGTTTGTGTGATGTTGAATGTGAATTATTATGTATTACCTGCCAAGAGTTTACATTTTAAAGTCTCAGACTGATTAATTTATATGGACTACCAATTCTGCATTTCAGAATCTCTCTTCACATGGAGGCATAGGAACGGTCATTGGGACACCTCTACCGCTGATGCACAGCCAAGATGGTCCAGCACAGCAGCGGACTATGCGAGCTGAGACTCATAAGAGGAAAGAGCCAGGCTCGCACACATTACCATTGAAGACAGCCTCTATTTGCACAGTGCAAGGGACCAAATGCCAGTGGAAAGAATCAAGTATTTTCAGGCTTCTCAGAGGAATATTATAAACAAAAGCGGGGTAAAAGGAAAGGTGTATAAAATGTCTTGACAGCGCCTTTTAAGTGAGTTGCCATGCGTTATTTGAACCAAGTCTTTATTCATTTCTACTTAATGCTGTGTGCTAAAGGTCTCAAAGCTGCTGGCAATACTCAGTGGAATAATTTTAGAGCAATGTTAATAGAATGAGCAGAATAAAGGACTGTTCAAATACATTGTAGCAAGATAGCTTTTTAATAGAACAAGTTATCCAAAACACCGAGGGCAGGGGCTTGTGAATGGAAAAAATCTCCCCTGTGTTTAATTACCCCAGCCTGTCTTTATTTCCTTATAATTCTAAACAGTGTTTGCTTGTGCTGGACACAGTCCAGTTGGAAAGTTGGTATTTGATCAACGATGTGTCCTATTCACAGGCTGGAGGTCCAAACAAGATGACTACAGCCAACCATCCCGTCTGATCTCCTGCATAATGCAGGTTATGGCATTCCACCCTGCAAGGCCTGCAGTGGAAGGAATTACTCTTCGCTGCTATTCTGGATTCAGGAAAGCATTTCTATTTAGAGCAGTACTTAAGCACACACTTAACTTTAATAATATGCTTAATTCCCATTTAAACATGTGGTTAAGTGCGACTTTGAACCTTTCTGAGCAAACACTGTGGAGTCCAGTAACTTGGTGATACTGAAAAGTGTACTTTATGACTCCCAGTGCAAAGTGAAATCTTAAGACTTTATTCAAAAAAGTCAGATGGCTTGCTAATGCATCTCCATTCGGCAGGTGACCTCCAGAGAGGTCTGATTTGCGTGGGGATTTTCAGGCCTATGGGGGTTCAGTGGTATTGCCAGTTGCGGTATGAAACCACTGCAGGAAGTGTAAGTGATATCCCCTTCCATTTCACTTATTAGAAAGGATATATGAATCAATAGTATTTCATTAATTCAGTAACAACCTCTGCCAAACCTCTCAAAAGACAAGAAGAAGAGAAGCTGGTTTTGTCTTCATTTCCAAGGTTTTTTTTCACTTGCTTGGGGAGTGGAGGAAATCTCTGCTGCACCATAATACCTTACCTAATTGAGCTCTTAGATTAATGTTTAAACTTCATTTGCAAGTCCATTACCAAATCTAATCAGTTACAAAGGTACCATTAAGGATGGGATTTTTTTTTTTTTCAAATCCACTTTTAATTCACATTTCCCCCCACAACTGTCCAAGGCCCTGGCAGTGGCTGCAAGTACTGCGTTATAGATGTTGTACTTACACCAGGAGGGAAAAAGAAACCACAGAATATTTTCGGTGGAGATAATAATACACAAAATTACATGGAGTTCATATGCTGGTATGAGCCAAAAAGTGTTAGGTTAAGTCTTGAATCTACTGAAAATTTCAATTATCAAAGGAAAACAATACTAATGTTCAGCCACTTTTAAAGTGATGATACCACCTTTGAGAAGATGCTGGACTGATTGTACTGAAAGCTTCTCCCTAGATCCATTACCTGCAAGAGATGTGCAGCATGGTCAGCATTATCCAGAGCATCTTCCAGTGTACTGAAATCCTGGCACAGCCCAGAAGTTTGATGTCTGCTTAATTTTCCATGCTCATGTACTCCTCAGCCTTGTTGCTAATAAATCCTCTCCACATTGCAAGAAAAATGTTCCTTTTGAGCTACACATCAGGATAAGACCACCAGCTTCTCAGTATATGGGATAACGGACAATATAAATGCTAACACACGGCTGACCTGACCACAGTTGAATGGGTGACTTCAAGCCAAAGACTCTCTCTCCCATTACCTAATCCCTGAGACATCCAGACTCCCATCCTCATCAGCACTTAAAAAAATAAATCTGGATTTTATTTTTATAACTGTTCTCAGAAGATAAACAAAGCTGAAATCGAGATCTAAAAATCAGCAGTGCGACATTATGCAGACATCACTACGTTCAGGGAAATCCAAATTTTGCAGCTCTGTCTGTGTAATCGGGGAAAGCTCTGCCTACCTGGGGTGGTCAGACTGCAGGTCTGCGACGGGGAGGGTGTTTGGAGTTAGTTGCTAATAATCAGGTGTTTAGTCACCTCTTCTAAATCTCCTGATGCAGGTATTAATTTCCTGATCCCTATGCGCCCCTTTGCAGCCTGCTTACCCAGCCAACCTGGTAATCTCTTTGGGAAGCAGTGGTTGGGAAGGAGTTTTGCAGAGTCCTGAGATGAAAGAATCTCTATTGCTAAAGTGCAGATGGTATTACGCTGGACTGGCTTGTCCACTAAAACATGCAGTGCTGCAGCTCTCAGAATTGCTGTTTAAAAGGATGCCTTCTGCTGGTCAAAATGTGTCTGATTAAGGACAAGAGAGGCCTTTCCACCAGGCTACTCGGCTTAAGAAGCACATAGCAGAAAATCCAACATGCTGTATATGGAAGCTGTGAGGTCTGTTCCACACTGCATCACTGGCCTGCTGCGTGCCCTTGGGTTTCTTTCTTAGCCTCGCTTCTCTAATTTGACAAACGGGGATGGTAATTGTTACATTAGCACTTACCTTTGTAGAGCACTTTGAGATCTGTGGATAAAAAAGAGCTGTGTAAGTACTTCTGCTACGATATTCTACTGCCTTTCTGTCTCCCTGAACAGAACAGGAGCGAAGAACAAAAAGAGATGCAGGTAAGAATGATTAATAAATATGCAGCTTATGACAGCCTCTCTCCCACAATAAACGTAACAGCGACAACGAATGCAGAGGAGCAGAGAGGCCAGTGTACAGCAGAAATGAAAGTGGAGGCGATGCCGGCATTGTACCCACAGGTCCTTGTCTCCCCAGACTTCAGTCACCACCGTGTGCTTGAAGCTGGTCAGAAGAATCCCCAGCAGAGGTATCTGACTGCGCGCCCTTAACATAGGATCACTCTGCCTGCTTTAAACATGAAGAAAAAGGAGGAGGGAGGAAGAGCCCCAGGGTTCAACGTCAACAACATCTAAACTGCTTGACATTCTCGTTCTGAAATGCCAGCTCTTAAATTATCAAGGCCTCTTTTTTTTCTATTTTTTCCCCCGAGTGCGCTGTATTTCCCCATGTAACAGTGTGCAAACATTTTATCAGCAAATACCGGGGGGGGGGGGAAAAACACCTATCCAAACCNAAATGCCAGCTCTTAAATTATCAAGGCCTCTTTTTTTTCTATTTTTTCCCCCGAGTGCGCTGTATTTCCCCATGTAACAGTGTGCAAACATTTTATCAGCAAATACCGGGGGGGGGGGAAAAATCAGCTATCTAAAACTGATAAAGCAATTTGACACGGAGGCAGCAGCTATCACTTCTAAATGGGTATGGGCTTTCTGAGGTCTAACAAGTTGCAGGGACAAAATTCTGGGGATTGACTGCTCTGAGGGTGAATGGAAAGCTGTGCTTGCTCGCCCTGTGACATTTCTACCTGCTCCACTGCCTGTGTTACTGGGACTGTGCCCTAATGAAAGGAGTTATACTGCTCTGCTGTATAGCAACAGTCCGTGACACTGTGCTAACAGTATGTTTGGGGCCATTACTTAAGTGATAATCTCACTGCTCCTTTGTTTTATGAGGCAATAATCTGATTCCCATGTGAATAAAATGAGGCCAAAGGGTAAATAGTTTGTTATAATGAGGGAACAACATTAAGACTGATGAAAACTAGAGGTCAGTGTTATTATTTCTGTTATGACACCCATTCATTTAATAATCCTTGTGTTCATATCCCAATGGCAGGGATCCATGTCCTGGCTTTTCAAGGCAGTATCTGTCCCCTAATAAAGGCAGATATTATCCTGCTGTCTCTCATATCTAACTCAGCTCACTCTCGATATGGTTCCTCATTACAGTCAGATCTGAGAGACTCACAACATGGCTGTGTGGTGAAGAACTTCTGGAGAGGGACCAGAGACACTAAAGAGACATTCTCTGCTCAGCCTCAAGGCACAGAGGTATCAGTAGCAGGACAGGGAATGCATCACAGGTTTTCTAATTCATGATGAGCTTCTTACTTTGTGGGCTCTCCTTCCTTTCTGCTGCATCTTCCCCCCTGCCCCAAAATATCTACTCTCTACTGAGAGTTTGTCATTCCCAGCTGAGAAAATATTCCCAGTAGGAGTTAGTGCATCAGTGATGCATTTCTATAGGTCTTTCTTTTTTTTTTTTTTTGAGACAGAGAGGGAGAACAAAAGCATAGCTGGTCTACTTAGAATGGACTTCAATATAGCAATATTACAGGGATTTCTCAAATGGAGAATAAAATAAGTAGTATCAGGCTTTCTGAATGGGGAAAGTTTCCATGTGTATTAAATATATATATAGGTATGTATAATTTCATAAACCAGCTAAATAAATAACACATTTTTAGCTAGAGACCTCATTATAATGTACAGTCTCCAAGCACTCTGGATCCACCTGTTCCCATCTTATTCTCTTGTCTTGTCACCTAGTTATCCTCCTTTTAGGTAAATCCCTTCTTCCTCTTAATACTGGCACATATTCTTCTGCCTGTGGAGTATATCAGATATTATTATTAATGTGATTGTATTGTAAATATTTATTATTATTATTATTATTATTAATATTAATGATGCTGTGCTGGCTAGGAAAGGTAAGTATGAACCAGCAGCATGCTGGAGTAATGTACACAGAACAGTAGATACATTTTTTTATACATCAGCTATAGGTGAGAACTTTATAATAAAAACAGCCAGGTAATAGAAAACAACTGCTGAAGAATAGGAGCCTTATTATATGCTTTTTAACTCATTTAATGTACAGTATTCAGTACTGCTGCCATTTACATCAAAAAAATTCTTACTGATATTAATAGTGAGAAAATTTGACTTACAGTTCCCAGCGAAATCAGCAGAAGTAGAGCTGGCTCTTATGTTCCACATCCAAGATCTTTACTTTGCTTAAACATGCCTTTTTCAATTACACCTAAAGGCCAAATTTTCAAGGAGGTTTGATGAAGCAGAGAGGCAGGTATGACAGTCAAAAAAGAACATTTCAGAAAAGGGCGTTTTTATTGTAGGAGCTAAATGAAAACTATTGGGATCTATTCCCTTCAGGTCTTCTAGAATATTGTCCCCTGTTTTTGGGGGAAACAGGGAATTTCAAAAAACAAATTATTTGGTACTGAAATTGTTAAACTGAACCTTGTGATGGAAGTCAATGCTCTCCTAGTTGTGGAAAAGACAGAATATATATATTCTGTCTGATACATATATATATAATATATATCGACAGAATAACCTGAATCTTGGCAAAATATAATTTGCTCCAGAAATGGGCAACATAATCTTTTCTGTCATTTTAAGAAGCTTCTGGGTGGTTTATGAAAAAAAAAAAAAAAGGCCTGCAGAGTGCAGAGTTTGAACCAATGCAGATGGGCTCCCCAGGTATGCATCCAGCCAATGTAGCTGAAGTCTATTCTACTGACTGGATGTGGATACCAGAAAACTGCATAATGACTGTCTGAATGTCAGTGAACCTGATAAAACTTGCACTGGAAAAAATCTGCGGAGACTTCCTTTAATTTCAATGGTCTTTGGACTAGGCTTAGTATTAACTATTTATCACAGAAAATAATAGGAACCTCCAGATGATTTGCTTCATTTACTTAGCAAATGAAGACATTTGTTTGCTTAAATGAATATATTGAAAGCACAAATTCAGAGGGAAGGAAATAAAGAAATTTTGTTTTCCAGGCCTGCTGGTAGGAAAGAATTTAGCAAAGGGAATCCCCACAAAAATAAATTAATTTCTTGCCCTCTAACATTATTACTAAAGAGTAAAGCTATAACTAAAGTAACAAGCTTCTGGTTGTTACAAGCACCCTCCACTCCTCTCTGGATGCCAGAAACACCAGTTCATCCTTTCCCAGTTGGAAATATCTCTCTGTAGTACCAGAATTCATTCCTTTTATTCATTGATGCACAGAAGTTCAGGTGAAAAGGGATCATTAGATCATCTGGTATAGCCTCCCATGCATCACAGGCCATTAAATTCCTTGCAGTTATGTCTGTAATTAAGCCAATAATTTGCTTTTGGCTAAGGCACAGCCTGATTTGAAGATGCCATGAGATGGAGAATGGCTTGTTCCTTTGGTCATGTGTTCCAGTGGTTGATCATCTTCACTTAAAAAAAATAATAATAAAATCCTTAATTTTCTAATTTGAATTTGCCTGGCCTTAGTTTCCAGCCATTAGTCCTTATTACAGTTTTCCCCACTAGGCTGGGGAACCTTTCTATTTTCTGCCTACAACAAAGGTACTTCTGTGCTATAATTCAGTCCCTTCAATATGTTTTTCAATAAGCTAAAGCACTAAGCTCTTGCATCTCTTGCTGCAAAGATTTCTCTCCTTTTGGAGGCTCTTTCCTGTTTCAGATATCCTTTAAACATGTGGACACCAAAACCAGATGTTGTATTCCAACATAACTTGCCCCAGTGTTCTACCCCATAAAATCACTTCCTCAGTCTTACTCACTAATCATCAGTTTAGAAGTCCCAGGGTAAGACTGCTCATGTTTTATCACAGAATCGCCTTTGGAGTCCATGTTGAATTGTTTTTCTGCTATAATCTTTTTCAGATAGATTCTTCAACAGGATGAAGTCTGTAACTTTGGCTTGATTCCATGCTGTTAAATTAATTACTTTACATTTCACTGCATAAAACCACATTTTGTTAGAATGATCCAGGATTACTAAGCTCCTGGTCAGTTTGTACGAGTGCTCTGTCCTCATCAGTGTCTTTATGTCATCTGCAAATTTTATTAGCAGTGATTTTATATTCATTTCCAGGGCATTCATTTGAGATGTTGAATGCCCTCGATCCTAGTGTTGATGCTTACAGAACCCTGACAGAAGCCCCCCAATACCATGTCATACAGTTACTACTACTTTTTGAAAGCTTAGTAGTGTGTTTCCCAGTCCACTGTAGGCAGACTCTATGGAAATTGTATAGAGCTGACTTTAAACAAAACGGTATGAAGTACTACATCAAACATATCAGCTGGTAAAAATAACTACATAGATGTAATACATACAGTTTGTTTGACCTGTTTTTCACAACGTCTGTTGGCTGGCAATAATTCTATTTTGGTCCTCCAATTCATTATTAATTGAGCCTTGTGTCATAATTTTCTTTTTCTTTTTTATCTTTTTCCCCTGGGACAGAAATCAGTCCAACCAGTCTGTACACCATGCGGTGACCCTGAAACCTTGGGGAGACATCTGCTAAAGACCAGCACAGCAGCTATGCAATTTATTGTCTGATATATGTGCAAACGTAATACAGGTTAAATCTAATTTCTAGAATGTTTTCATAAAACTTCTGTAAAATTCAGCGCTGTAGCAATTGAATTACAGGGGCTCCTGAAGATCAGACACACCTTATCATAAAACACCTGAGGACACAAGGTATTGGTACAAACCTTTGGGGAGTCAGCCAGGACTGCAGCTTATATAGTCTTGGGATGCTTGCAGTAGCTAGCACAGTCCCAAGCCGCAACTGAGATTGACTCACCTACGTTACACTAAGAACCTCTCCAGCTTCTGAGGCAGGCAAGACCAGGGCAGCATTCAGGTAGCTTTCTCTTCCCATAGGCAAGAAGTCTTGTGCAGCTCCTCTCAGTACACCTTGGGTGGGTATTTCTGCCTCTGTACTACTTGACAGAGAGATGTGTTAAGTACTTGTTTTCAAGGCTGTCAGTCTGGCACTTTTCACAAAGACTAATATGATGCTTGTTCTCTCTCCTTCATCCCAAAAACAAGTGACACAAAAAGTTAGCATTAAAAAATGACAAGGTGCCCAGAGACATTAATGCCTTTATATAACTTGATACACGTCATAAGACATATGAGCAGTACTCATAGGGAACTGACACTATCTTTTGCCCTGTCCTATCTATAAATTATTGCAATTTTATTTCTGAGTCTCAATTTCCCCGCTTTCTACATTCCCGATAAACAGCCATTAGCATCTGGGGTATTTTTATTCTACGCTTGAGAACAAAAATGTAGTGATACGTATTGGGTTTGCGCAGCAAGTTTTGGCAGCAAGAAGGCTACCNGAAGAGTGTGAGGAGTCCTCCCCCTGAGGAGGAAGGAGTGGCAGAGAAAACGTGTGATGAACTGACTGCAACCCCCATTCCCTGTCCCCCTGCGCTGCTGGGGGAGAGGAGGTAGAGAAAATGGGGGGTGAAGTTGAGCCTGGGAAGAAGGGAGGGGTGGGGAGAAGGTGTTTTAAGATTTGCTTTTATTTTCTCATTACCCTACTCTGATTTGATTAATAAATTAAATGTAATAAATTAAATAATTTTTTCCCCGAGTCGAGTCTATTTTGCCTGTGATGGTAATTGGTGAATGATCTCTCCCTGTCTTTATCTTGACCCATGAGCCTTTTGTTATATTTTCTCTCCCTTGTCCAGCTGAGGAGGGGGAGTGATAGAGCAGCTTTGGTGGGGACCTGGCATCCAGCCTGGATCAGCCCACCCCAAGATGGAAATAGAAAATCCACACTAGGAAATAAACACTGATGTTATTTAGTATATTGAATAAAACCAGAACTCTATTGAGCCCTATACAATATGGATAGCTGATGTACCAAGAGTACATTGTGAACCTCCCTGAGCTCAGTCAGAGCTTTCCTGGTCTAGTTCAAAAGAGCAAAGCTTCCCTTTTTCTTATTACTTATCTTTATTCCCATGAGTATCCAACTGCAATTGCTTGGATAAGGACTCTGGTTTGTTTGCGGTGCCACTGATGGAGAGGCTTTAACTTGCAATTAGCCCTGAAGCACAGTGGCAGGGAACCACCAAAAAGAGGGGCATCATAGACCTCCCAAGAGCCTGTGTGGTAGCAGAAGTGTTACAAAGTACTGTGTGCAGCTCCATAGATGAAGCAAATGAAAGCCCAGTGGTTCAGGCCAGAGGATTAGAAAACTGTGTGGCTAACTATGAAAGGCCATATTTTATAGTCAAATGGCGTAGACAGTATGTGCTCCAGACAATGGTCGACACAACAGGAAGACAAGAGTTGCGGCTTGTGGCTGAAAGGTGATATACTTTGGTCATCAGCCCTGCTACCAGAGGTGCTGTGAGCTTGTTTCTCCACCACCAGTCTCATTTGCATTAGGCAACACAGCTTTTTGTACTTTTAAAGAAAATACAAGTAGCAATATGGTATCATAAGGTCAGCTACAATCATATATGTTATCGGTGGTTAGCTGGAAACCACATGAAACAACTATCTCTTTCCTCACACCAGCTCTGCACTGACTTCTTGTGTAGCAACAGCTTACAGACAACGAGCTGAGTGTAGTTTTATTTTTGTTCCCCTCTGTGCAACTCTTTCATGACTGGCACAGCCTTATGTCTTGAAAAGTATCTGCAAAGTTGGTCGATTCCCATGAACACTTTTGAAGTGTTGCTACTGGAAGATGAGCCATCCCTGTACCTGCTGCAGGCTTTAAAGGAGATGTTGGACCAATGGTTATGTAGGGCGCAGGGAAAGGAGCGGTGGTGGCCTTCCCCAGGTCTTTCATGACTTTTCCAAGGCCCACAGCAAGGATGACAGCAGGAGCACCTACTAGGCAAGATGTTCGCCAGATCTACCTAATGTTGGTACAAGGTTGTCTCGAAACAGCAGAAATATCCTCCTGTCTCAATTTCCCTTCTTCAGTGTGGAGACAAGTCACAAGTTCCTTGAGACAGATAAAAAAAAGGTGTAATGCACGCCAGTCACCCTCCTTCAGCGGGTGGTGCGTGGAGCCCTGCAGGTGTAGCAGCTCCATCTTCTGCTGACCTGCGGCTGTCCCTGGAGATGAGGCGGGTGGAGGGTGCTGGTGCTGCTGGCGTGGGCAGCCCGTGGTTTCTGTAGGTGTGCAGTTTGTGCCAGGACGGCCGCAGCAAATTCTTTTCATGGGAGGGGCAGGAAACGGCATTTCTGTAGTGCAGTGGAAAGCAAACCATTCACTGCCGTCAGGGTTTCATCTCCTCACAAATAAGATCTTTGTTTATAAATGTGGCTTTGTAGTTCTGTGAGAACCGGTAGAGTTCTACTTTCAGGAAAATATTAAAGATTAACCATGAATAAGTAAAGGAGGATGAGACCTTTGGGGTGTCTGCTGAGAGATAGCAGTATTTTGCCACAGCTGACAAAACCGGGATTATTCCACAACAGTTGTCAGGAGACGGAGCTGAGACCAGCTTACCAGCACATAAGACCACCACCAACAAATACCAAGTCCACGGCCTGTGGATGCTTACTCTAAATTTCCACTTGCCCACAAACAACGTACACACCACATAGTTCCTCTCCAAACTTATCCAGAAAATTGCCTCCACCCCTCAGCACACAACCCTGGGGATTCTTCGCCTGAACCTCCCCTGTTCTCCCAGCAGACCAAGGGGTAAGGACTCAGAGATTTGCCCAGTTTCAGTGAAACTGCACAGTAAACTCTATTAATCTTTCCAAGGTAGGAATTAGTATCCGTTCTTTCTCCTTCTTCCTCCACTATCAGCACCAGCTGCTACAGTGTGTATTGCCCTATAAAACACTTTCCGTTTGATTCTGGTGCCCTCAGGTGCCCTTCTCCTCCCCCCTCCTCCTAGATGAACACCTGTGAGAGGCAGATGGTACAGATAATCCAGAATATATTTCTTGAGTCCATGTAGAGAAGCTGCCAAGCTGCTGATTTTTTGGCACTATGCCTCGTGGCATCCGTGGCTGGTGAGAGACGCAGATGCCGCCTGGAAATAGCTGAAGAGGAAATTCTCCCAGTGTCTCCGGAGGTCCGGGGAAGGCGGCTGCTGCCGCGGGGTTCGCGGGCAGACATCCCGCTGGCACCCCTGCTGGGAATGCCTCGCGAGCAGATATTCCTCACTCATGTCTTAATCAGTCTTTCCTCCAGCTCCTCTTCAACGGGCTCCGTGGGCACTGCCTTGCTTTCTCATAGTGGAGAGGGAGAGGCTGTTTTCGGTCGGACACGGCCTGGCAAAGGGAGGAAACGTGTCTACGGGGAGCTGGGAGCCATTGTTTCTGCCTGCAGACTTCACCTCTGTGCACACTCGGAGGCTGCAGCAACAGGTATCTCTGTTCATTTGTTTTCATAAAAGATAAGCACCAGCACATATTTATGTCTGCTAGAGGTATAATATGCACCCTCTTAACCGCTGAGCTTTGTCAGAGCGGTTGCACGGGGAGGGTATGTAGGCGTCCAGCCATGCAGGTGAGAGAGGGCTCCCAGCACAATCCCACACTGCTCTGTGTCCTTCAACAGCCAGCACCAGCAGCCCTCTGAACTGCAGCAAATGGGTCCCCAGGACAAACCACCACCGTTAGCTGCTCAGCTCCTTCCTGACAGGAGAAGTGGGTTTCTAACATGTGATTCTGCCTGGGAAGTAGCCTGGTTCACACATGAAGAAAGAACTCTGCGGTAGGAGTCATGCCCAAGGCACAGCCGCAGCAGTCCCCCTGAAATTCAGATATTCATCAGGGCCTATCACAACTAGAGCTGGATTATTCCACAACAGTCGTCAGGAGAAGGAGCTGAGACCAGCTTACCAACGCATAAGACCACCACCAGCAAATAACAAAGAGTCAACACACTGTGCTCGTCCTATTGTGCGGGGCTTCAGGGCAGCGTAAATCCTTGCACTGCCTGGCTGGTTTTGAAAGGCATGTTCTTATTGCCCAGGGTGCGCCAAACATATTCGGGACACGAAGGAGAGCACAGTCCTTGCCTGAAGGGGCTGATGATCAGTGGCAGACTAGCAGTGAGAAAAAGGAACAAGTAAGACAGAAGAAAAGGGGATGTGAGTGTTGGAAAGTGTGTGGTTTGCCCCAATATATTTTGAGAAGCTGGAAGAAATGTGGGAAACATTCTTTTTCTTTCCACTGTTTATTCTTTATTAGTTCTATAACCTTCAGAGCTGTAATTCAGGGTCTAACATCCTTTGTTTCCAGTATTCAGTCCTTTTATACACATTTTGCAAAAAATGCCTCTTGCTCCTTGACTCCTCTTCCTCCTTCCCCAAAACCAGGACACTACACCCAGCTTCTTAAAAACATGGGGGTACCTAACCCCACTGGGATCAAATAGGCTTAACCAGATTTAGGTGCCTAAATACCTTTGAGGATCTAGGCTTTAATCAGCTCATTTAATGAGCTCCTATGGTCAAAATGCACAAACAAGGTCTTAAAGCCAGTGGCTCTGAGATCCAGTGCAGAACAGGCCCTCCAAATGCAGGCACTGAGGCAAAAGGGTGAGGGAAAGTCCCAGAAAGCAGTGCTGAGATGGAGACAGGTATCACATTCCCCAGGCAGCAACACTGTGTCTGCATCAGGCAACGTAGTAGTGATCAAAAAAGAGCCATGCAGTATTTGCACATACCTGCTTTCTCCATTCCCTGTAAGGTAGTTCCTCCTGCTCTCGTTTTCTGAAGGAACCTGATTTCTCAGTGAAGGCTGAGTGATCCGGGAGCAAGAAAGCACCATGGAGAATTTCAGCGACGCCAACACAGTTTGGGGGAGAATACGTCTTCCCATTAAAGGGCACAAGTAACAAATCAACTAATTTCGGTCACAAGCAACTTAGCATAGAGACACAAAGGAACTCATAGCAGCTGTGGCTGTTCTTGCTGCCTTACCACAGAATGAAAAAGAAAGTCCCTCTAAAAAATAATAATGCTATTCTTATTACCACAAAGCTTGCACGCCAGTCCCACTCTACTACAGAATATAACTCTGCTAGGTAATGCATGAACAGAAAACAAAAGAAAAAAAGAAGAAAAGGGTGCCTTTTAGCTGGAGAAGTTTAAAGAAGACTAGATGGTGTCATAAGCAGCAAATAGTAAAAGTGCTACAGCAGCTCAACCATAAATGAGTTTGGGCTGTGGTTTTTGGGAAGGTGTCATAAGAAGAGACCTTTCAGGAAGAAATTTTAGGAGGAAAATAACAAGATTGCTTCTTCAGTAGTTTATGGGCAGCCTGAGGATAAGAAGTTGTAGATGATGAGGGCTAAACAGTGCTATGCTATGAATCGTGGCAGTGCTCAGTGAGGGCTCTGCTGTCCTGAGCAGATGGCAGCTGAGCACGAGGACAGCCATGCATGACACCACCCAGCCTCTCCAGGAAGTCACTTCCCTGCTGCCTTGCTCAGGAGGTCTGACACAACCGTACACACATGATTCGTGCTTGGGATGCTGTGTTGAAATGCAAACAGGTGTTACAAAAATATGAGATAGTCGTCTATGCCTTTCACAGGGGATGTGGGCTTTGATCATATAAGAAATGGAAATTTTATATTATTCAGAATAACTTATATTATTCAGAATATTTCACCAAATAATATTTTATGTTATTCAGAATATATTTTATAATATTCCAAATATTTTCTGGATTGGCTGATGGATCTCAGAAACCTTTTTTAACAGTGGAATAGGGCTAGGAAACTGTGGGTCCGTGCCTTAAAATAGTCCTGAACCACGATGACAATTTTCACTGTGATGTTAGCTAGGAAAAGCCATTTCTTGGTACTATTACATAGAAGGGACCACTGAAACCAAGTTATGCGTGTGAGCTTGGAAAATGAAGAGGTAGATTAACAATGGCTAATGCAGGAGCTGACTTCCACAATAATCAAGAAAGACAGTAGACACGGAGGACCTAGATAATAGTAATACTTAGCCACGGTGAGTCAAACTCATGGATTAACTTTCCCAAAACAATGTCCAACAAGCTGGAGATATGAATGGAGGCAAAGAGTCAGATCCACAGCTGGCAGAGAGGTCTGGGGCTTCTCCATGCTCCCCAGAGAGGTCTGGACTGTAGAAACTGTTTGGATAAGGACTGCAGCATTATGTGGTGTGAGAGAGAGTCCTTCTTCTAACCACAATATGACCCTTCAGCATTGGCTGCTGCACTTGAACACGCTTCCCTTTCACTCGCTACAGGGCACTGTGCATGTTTTGGTGTTTATCTTGTAGCGATGGGCCTTGATATTATAGCAGTGTCTGCAGTATAGAGGAGAAAGGGGCAGAGGGAGTTGTGGTAATGACTGCTCTACTAATGGTAGTTCTTGGAGGACCTGCCATTTCTGTTTTATTTAAGTAGCAGACCCCAGGCCTAGGGCTGTACTGGGTTTTGGCAGCAGACCTCCTTCAAGGCAGCTGTTTCAGAAATCCTTGCAGTTTTCTTAGATTGCTCTCCACTCAAGTCAGCTCACCGGTACCCTCTCCAGCTCTTCTCTTGTTCTAAATGATGCAAAGATGCTCAGACCAACAGAGACAGAAAAGCGTAAATGGCAGTGAGCACCTTTTCCTGTGCTCTTGTGGAAGCACCACTACACCTGATGGTACTCCAGGCTCTCTCTGTCAAAGACCTGCTCATTTCCATCCTTCTAGCTCAATCTTCCACCCTTCTGAAGCAGCAGCTTTGACAAGAGCCACCTATTCCTTAGGATGCAGCCAAATTCTGCTGGAGAGCCTGATCCCCTGCTTGCCAGGGAGGCAGGATTTCTCAAATTATGAAGGTACCTTAAGACCAATTAGGAACTTCTGCAAAGTCTGCAAGGTATCAGTGCAGGAGCAATGCTGAACTCTTGATGAAATCAAGGAGAGCTGAGCACTTAGCCTGAAGAGACATTTTTAGAGTGGAGATATCTTAAAAATATGTCCTGTCTGTATTTTCAGGAAACTAACTGCCTTTCAAGATCTGCCTCCATGGTTTCTTTATCGTTCTAACAGTGCTCAGGGTGTTAGGTAAATGTCACAGCATTTCCAGTGAAAGGAGGCATTAGTGCAAATCATAATCAGGCCTGAGGATTTAAATCCTCCCTCCAGGTACATTGGTGTGACCCTGGCTCCAGGG
Organism: Scopus umbretta; assembly: GCA_013400535.1. Classification (NCBI taxonomy): domain Eukaryota; kingdom Metazoa; phylum Chordata; class Aves; order Pelecaniformes; family Scopidae; genus Scopus; species Scopus umbretta. Next base: position 79,859 of record VZTL01056127.1, on the reverse strand, counting down.
GGGCACTGCTCCAAGCATAAAATGAGGAGTACTCTGACCTGTCAGGGTCAAGATGGATTAGAAATTCAGCTCAAGCCCTGCACAGCTGCACTGTAACCAACAGAGGAATCCCTGCATACGTGTTCAGGTTTTAGGTTAGCTTTCACTGTTATTCATTTCCTTTTATAATCTCCATTTCATGTTTACCAACACAGCACCAGATTCTCAGGTGATGCAAATCAGCAGCGAACCATTGCTGTTAAGTGAGCAGCATTATTTTGCAGCAGTTGAAGGGATGGCCTCTAGCTATTAACTTTGCTTTTGCTCCTCTCTCTTGGCAGGAATAATCTCTTTAAGAATTTGAGGCTAAATAAAAAAATCACCCCTTGGATAGCTGAATCCTGTGATTCCCTCCTGGCCTCCACTCTCCTTGCTGCCAATGGAAATGAAAAGCACGGAGCACCTGGCAGGATCAGGCCCTCGGGCAGCTCAATGGCTGTGCCAGCCCTCTAATTCCGGGGTAATGATAATAATCAGGCTTGCACTGAGTGTTGACACATATTTATTAATTGCAAGGTGCGGCTGGCTCTGCACTTTGCTAAGACAAACACTTGCAGAACAATGTGCACAGAGGAGGCTGGAAACCACCCAGCCATGTGTCAGCAGCAGCTGAAAGGGGAGGAAATTGCTAACTGTCCCGCGCAAGGAGGCAGAGCACTGAAAATCCGGCTGGAGAAGGAAGGATCTCCTTTTCTTGGGTTCAGCTTTCCTTTGGGAAAAACCTTTTCTCTTTCATCAGAAAGTCCCCGACCTCGCTGCAGCCCCAGCGGCTCGTGACACAAGACCAAGATGACACAATCAGAGCCAGGCTTCGTGCCAGGGCTGGCAGTGATTTAGTGATGTTCCTAGAGAGCAGGGGGAGGCAGGCCCTGGCCCATGCGCTGAAGGTTATTTGTGCAGAGTCATATATTTAAGGCAGCAATCACGCGAGTCCCAGAGTGGTAGGAATGGAAGGAGAGCCTGCCTGCCTGTGAGGTAGCTGGTCCTTCAGAGGTGAGCTGCTGGATGCTCAAGGGAGAAGCCAGCAATGAGACTGGGACAAAGAAGAGCTTTCATTCTTACTTTTGATACTAAAAAAATAAGCAGCAAGTGACTACACTGTATTTATTTACTGCTCTTTAAATGGTATCCAGTGACTCACTCCTTTTAGTGCTTTCCTTTATCAGTGATGAAATTACTCTCTCTTGTGAGCAGCTTCTTTCCTTCCTTTTCCTTCAGCCTGAGGATTTACATATGGCGATACCAGATAAGCGAAGACAGTGCAAGACAGCTCACTGAGTTCATACCTCAGCCTCGGTTGAGTTATGCCTGGCAAAACTGCAGCTAGCTTGAATGTGTCTGTAGGCTCTTCTTCACCATGCCTCTGCTTGCTTTCCTGCACAGCTGAGAGCACTTCGAAGCTGCGCTAACTCATGTCACTTTGAGCCATTTTCAAAGCCCACTTAACTTATCTGCCCTGTCATAGCTGTGACCAGCCTGGCACTAATCGGGATGTTCAAGAAATATCAGCCAGTTACACACAGTCCTCTGAATCAGTGAAGAGGAGAAACTTCCTTTCTCATTTTAAGTAGTTTCTATATGTCTAGAGATGTCTTACGGAAACAGAAATGATACCTGATAAAGTGCCAGCATTAATCCATTTGATGTATTTAAGTGTGGCTGTTTAACAGCAACATATCAAGTTAATGCAATACTGATGGAATAAGAAATGGATCAGAGGGTTTCAAAAGATTTCTTATCACATGGAAAAAAAAGGATTTTGACTTCCTGTTTCATTCCTCTGTGAATGAGAACACCTTTGCTATTTACATTATTTACTGTTTACCATAGTAGAGTCACAACTGAAAATCAAAGTGATTTGCAGAACCCTGCCAGTTCTTTTTATATCTCCTTTGCTGACTCAATATACATCTGACACTCCAGTATTGTAACTAAGTACTGTACTGATTCTGCCCTCATTGAAAACATCTTTCTAAAAGAAATGAATTGTTCTGCTTCTGCTAAATATGTGATTTGTCTGGTGAAGCGTTTGTAAAAGCTTTTTTCCCCCCAATGTTACTGTGGCAATTGGAAGCAGTTAGGCATGTACAGCAAGTTGAGAAGCTATGTGAAATCTTCTGATATGCAAATATACTGCTGTATACACGGCAAAGAAGAGCTGTGGGCATGCTTACATGAAACAGAATTTCGTTAACAAACAATTCCCTTACATGCTATTTTGAAATAAAACCTTGTCCTGAAAAATGATGTGAAGTAAATATTCCAAAAAGCCTGTGCTGGTAGAGGACTGGTTCTGAATTCAGACCAGTTCTGCCCCAAGCTAGTTCTGTTTCTCCCAGTACAGTCACCTTTAAATCAAATAGAGCAGGATCGAAGCCAAGGAGCCTAAGCAAGGTGCAGCAAGGGAAGACACTCTGGTAGCAGCTGGCAAGGATAGGGCATTTCACTTCTTGACCATCACCTGGCAGAATCAAACTGGATGGATGTCCCTACAGGAAAAGGTGGCCTTCCAGTTTGAAGAGGACATGTTGCATCCGGTCTGTATCTGCTCTTGGATCCAAATTCAAGCACGGAAGAGACAATGGGAAACCAGAAAGAACAGCTTAACGCAACTCCACTATGGTGTTCTTGGATGCCAGCCACAGGCCAGTCTTCCAGGTAAGCACAGAACACAAAGGAATTTATGAGCACATAAATCATAGGAGCTGAAGATGGGAAAGGCCACTGGAAGACTAGTCAATGCAGGCCTGTTTTCTACAGGGGATTTCCCAGTCGACAGTTTTAAGAATTTCAAACAATAGGATTTTACCTTTCCTCTGGAAGCAATTCAAAGTGGTTAGGCACCTATCTGAACCTTTCAGCATCTTGGTGCATTTCACGGGACTATGCAGATTCCTAGCAGCTCTGCTGCAGGTCATTACATTCAGATTTCTTTTTGCTGTTTATCCCAGGCTTATTCTATAACAAAGCAAATCCGGAAGCGGAGGTAGTCACTTCAGGCTTGCCGACCCTGCAGGTTTCCCCAGACTTCCTCCCAGGGAAACTGAGTCAACAGGAAAAGTAGTTGTGAAAAGCTTCCTGGGTGGATGATCTAGGTTTGGGTTACAGTGAACTGGGAAAACGCATTAAAAACATGGAACAAGGAAGCCTGCATGCAGCGTTGTTGTAGGATAGCCGCAGTGCATTGCAGTTACACTCTACCATAAAGCAGAACGTCCTCTGCGCAGTCAGGTCCCTAAGACTTGAGCCTCTTCCACAAATTGCTCCTAGAAACTAGGCTGAGTTTCAACAACGCAGATCACATCTTCAAATGGCTTTGCTGGTTTGCACTAGGGCAGGCTGTGCATCAGCAGCTACTCCACAACAGATTCCCAAAGAAGATGTAAGAGAGAAAGGGCACACAGAAAGATCGAGGAAACCGCCTCTGCCCCTAACATCTGAGAGTAAGGCTGCTAGAGCAAGAACAGAGACCTGCTTGTGCGTAAGTTCCACTTTATATTCTCTGTAGAGATGAACAGAGTCTGTTGGCATTTTGTAATGATTGCGAGGAACTTTAGTGGTTAATTATATCCTCATTTTTTTGCCTCGCTATCTCTGTGCACATTCACATGAGTCCTAAAAGGAGTTTACTGCTCAAATGCCTAGGCTCTGGGCCAGGAGCAGTGCCTAGATAGAATACTGTGAAACGTCTCCTCACGTGCTGTGACAAAATGCTCGGGAACATACTATATAGAGCTATGAGTACGTCCGCAAAGTCATGAAATATTATGTCATCAGTGCTATGAGCGGTGCAAGGTTGGAATCTCAGAGCAGTCTATCAGCCCAAGTAGGAGAGTAACCATATCTAAACGGCACTCAGCATACGAGGACTATGTCACTGTTAGATGGTGGTACTTTTCAACCTGGTGTGCCAAGAGCAGTAAGGAGATGGTTGGCCAAAATGTGCAATGGCAGAAGTGGGTGAGTAATGTGATGGGCACAAAGGAAGGAAAGGGTGAAAAGCAGGTGAGAGCAATGGTGGGAGGGTGGTGGGAGGCCAACAGAAAGCTGCCAAGGCAGTGATGTGCTTAACCATTTCCTCTTGCCCTGGGCTGGTCGCTCACTTTCAGGATGTGAAAAGAAAGACGGTGGTGTGCCACTGTGGTGTGCCACGTGAGAGTCCGGAAGAGGGGAGGAAAGGGGGCTGGGGGTGGGTGATAGTTTAGCCACAGCTGGAGGAAGATGGCTTGTGTTAGCCTATGGCTTGTTTGAATTGATCACTGCCCTTCGCTGTCTCTTTCACATTGGTCTTGGCACCATTTAAATTAAAAGGCTACAGAACTCTAAAGCAGGACAGATCCTTTATACTCAGGTCCCTTGCCCTGGACTGGCAGTCTGCACATCCGTGCTCATGCACAGCCTGCCCCCTCCATGCGTCTTTCCCTCCTGTGTTACAGAGGGATCCTTGCTTACAAGCAGAGATGCTCTTGGGGCCCAGCCACTGCAGCAGCTCCCTGGGACCCTGGCCAGGTGTGGGGAGAAGGGCAATATGCTCAGCTAAGATAGAAAGCAGTAAACACATCCAATGCTGAAATGGAAGAAGAAAGGGGCTTACCTCCTAGCTTGCCCCTGGCACACTAGAATTCTATGGTTAGGGCTTCCTTACCAGATACCCTGCCAGTCTCAAAGTGTTCAGCAGTCTTGACTAACCTGAGGCAATCATAATAAAACATAGTTTAGTAGGAATGACCCGTGACAAAATCCCCTCTCACCCATCAGAATTTGGCAGATAGCAGAAACCCTGCCAGACTCTGACTTCTTCCCTTACAAAGCACTTCAGCTCCAGCTCTTGATTGAGAGCTACAAGGTGCCCTGACATGTTCCTGCTCCAACAATGCTTTGGCCGTGGCTTTTTGCAATGATTACCGTATTGCAGTATTTATTCAGGGCTTCCTGGCTTTCCCCAGGAGACAAGGAGATGCAGGATTAGTGGCAGGGTGGTGCATCAGGCAGTGCAGTCATGTCCACAGGGGAGCTTTGCTGCTGATGCCAGCAATTTGCAGTTGTGAGCGAGCTGCACTTGAGTGCAAGCCTGCACTAAAACACAGACCAGGCCATCTGGCCAGCATATTGCAAATGGGTGGAGGATGCGCAGGTACTGATCAGTTTTGGCATGACACAAAACAGAGTGGGAGGGTGACTGGAGGCTTCTCAAACAGAGAAGCGGTAATCCTCGCTCACTGTGCACTGTGAGTGAGCACAGCACAGGTTGTCTCCAGTGCTAATATCCACTGGAAATCGCGCTGTGTGGGTGCAGGGCATTTCGGTGAGAATATAGCTGGGCTTGCTGGGAGTCTTGCGCCAACAGGCTCTGGGAGTAATAGCAGGCGTGGGAGTCGGCAGGTATGGGTTTAATTTCTGCAGGGTTCCTGGGCCAAGGTCCTTCCTCTTGGCCTTTTGCCCTCCTCCCTGGCACTGGGAAGTGGTGAGTTCTTTGGAGCAGGGGCTGTACCTTCAAATGGGTGTGGACACAGTGGGTTGAAGATCTGGTTTGGGTACCTTCATCTGCACACAAGTAAAGTTCAAATAATCATAGTGAGGTCCTCCCTTGCTTAATTGTCTACCTTTACTAAACCCTCTGCCTGTGTATCTGTGTCACAGTGGCAGAGAAAAGTGTGACAGGAAGGGGTTAATTTGTTGGGGGGGGTGGGGGATGTTTGCAGGCAAAAGGGAGGAGCAGGAGAGTATTTCTGTATTAACATGCAGCTGGTTAATGCAGCTGAATAGCCCTGGCTCAGCTGTTACCTTTCTCAAAGCCAATGGCAAATGATGAAAAACCGTGGTAATATCTATTAAAAGTTTGTGGAAGGGGCCTGCTCAGTGGGAGCTTTTCCATCTCACATACAAGTGATGATTTAGAACAGAGAAAGATCCCCTCGAGGGGATTTTGTGAACCATGCAATGCTAATTAACTCCATTGTTGTATTTTGTTTTGAACATAAGAGTCCCTCTGGGATTGCAGCACTCTTTCCTCCTGCAATAGATTTCCATTTTGCACCACTGTATAAAATCTCCTCCATATCCCATCAGCAAAAGGGATTAACAATAGGGAGAAGCATATGTGCATAGTTTTATGGGGTTCTAGGGAGGAATGTCTCTCCCTTCACCTCCCAGATGCATTCTCAATAGGGGCCATTCTGTACATCCTTGTTTTCACTGTTTCTGTAACCTTGAATTAAAACCAAGTGTATATCAAACACTGGGCAGCATCTCCCTTTGATCTTCAGCATATTCAAACCACTTCCAAACACGCTGTGCTGGAGTTTGTTTTAGTGGTTGGGTTGTTTGGGCACAAACATGAGGGGAGAGGGGGGGAAGAAAACCAAACCCCAACACCCAAAAAAATCAACAAAACCTGCCAACAGCAGGAGTGGAAGAACTGGTGAAAGACTGATTTGCTCATCTACAGTTCATCCTGAAAGGAAAGCAGGAAAATGAAAGCTCTCATCTGTTTGAAGCCCTTATTGTCGTGAGCCAACAATGTTAGGAAGAAACTTGACTCCTTCTGTGCTGGATCTGCTCTTAATTTTCTGGGCTTCTGGTGTCCCACTTTGGCTTGCCCAGACACCCTCCTCTTTGCTCACTCCTTTTGTGTTGAACAAAGTGGATCCTGACTCACCCTCATGCTCTGGCTATTACAATGTAGCATCAGCTTCAGCAAAGTCAGAACAAGGACAGGAGCAAGGAGCATCAGGTCTTTCAGATGGATTAAATGGCTTCTTAATTCTTCAGCTTCAGCCTCTGGCCCCTATCAACTCTGAGAAAGTCCAGATCTCTCCGCAGTGTCTTGGATAGTCTCTTTTCTCTGCTGCCTTGAGTTTGTTCTGCACAGGCCAATATTTACAGAGTGTTGATGTCTGTCTTCCTGCTTTAGGCAATTTGGTTGTTTCATGGTAAGAAATTTTTAGCAAGCTGTCCCAAGGGAGCAGCTAGTGTACGGCCGTCAGATTGATGACTTCTGGATGGAACTGGAACTGCACTGGGAGCTACCTGCCACCAACTGTAATGGGGATTCTGCATGAACTCAACCAACAGGAGCAGGGATTTGCAAATAAGAGACTTTCTCATGTACCTTATAACACTGTAAATTCTTAAGTCTGGATTCTTAATTCATGCTGGAATATATTTAATTATAATCAGGGCAATTTTTGAGATCTCTGAATGAACAACAGGAAAAACATTTAACAACGTCTTCACGAGTGTAAACAACACAAGTCATAGAGGAGCCCAAGCAATGCTGCCTTTGCACTCCAGCCCCTGAAGGCACAACTATGCCACCTCCAGACCCAGGCAGAGCTGCTGCCCATGGGAGACACTGCAGCCCATCACAGACCCTAACCCCCATCTTCAGTCAGCTAAGCAGAATACTGAATATATTAAACAGCTTTGTCAGGGATGCAGTGGGGATGCTTATTGAGGCAACAGCCCCTGTGGCCTTGCTGAAGACTGATGAAGTAAAACTTGTCATGCAAAGCTTCCCGTTCTCCCCACAACATCCCTTGCTTACTGCAAACTCTTCTTTTCCTTTCCAAAAGGAGGGGAATCAATTCCAAAATATTCATACTGTCTCTACTCCAAACCTTCCTGTACCACCACAGCCAGATGGATTTTCCCTTGGAGTAGTGCATTCAGTGATCCCAGCAGAAGGTGCACCTGAGATCCCTCTTGTTCAAACACTGTGACATTATTTTCTGCTGTAGGGTCTTGAGGTCTATTACTACAACAGCTGAAGTTGTAGTTGTCACAACGGAGGCCTACAGAGCATGCCAGTGCATATACAGCAACATACTGAAAGGACGTTCAGAGTCATTCGTTCTGAAAATGCTGCTAAATCTTTTCTGCTTGAGAGTTACAGGTCCATGTAAATACATCTTTTTTCTTCTTTTCTTTGCAGTCCCTTTATAGCAAATGACAGAATTAAAAAGGTAAAACTCAAGGGGAGGGACTTTACATTCTAAAATCCTCGGCTTGCTTCAAACACACACGGTGGTGTAGTGACCTCATCATCTTCTCACTCACATCTGTATAAGATAACCAGAGCAACTCCATAGGTTTACCCCACTCAACATCCAGAGAGGGAAGGGCAAGAGCCCCTCCGTTTTTGAGAAGCATTTCAGTGCAGTGTTCTCAGCAGGAGCACATTTGCCAAATCCTGCTGCTTTTTTCACCCTTTAATATATATAGCTACAAGGGAAGATTTCCATGAGCAGAACAAGGCCACAAGCGATTTTTCCCAGTCCTCTCTGTAAGCTCATCTTCCTCTAGCACTCGCTGACCACTGGCTTGTTAACTGGCAGGCATAGTGTCAGCAAAGGTGTTACCAGCATGGCCCTTGTCACGCCAGCCAGGACCACCCTCTCCACTCTTGCGTAGCTCAACGCGTTAGTCCTTTCTTGAGCTGCTGCAGATAGCCATTGCCCTGAGCAGCTCAGGTTCATGTCCAAAAGCTGTTGAATAGTTTCCTGTAGAGTGTGTGATGGGGACACCAAATGCCACGCAAGAAAGCGAGCCCTTTTATGGCTGCTGAGATCACAGCAAGCCGAAGTGCAGAGAAGGTTTTCAGCAGATACTGAGAGCAGATTTTGCTTGAAGCCGCTCCTGCTCCTGGCACCGCGGAGGTATCACTCCCCTCGCCCCCTCTCTCCCAGGCTAAGTATAGAAGACACTTGAACTCCCAGAATTTTCATTCCCACTCTGAGTTTCACAGTGCAGCTCTTGCCGAGCAATTTCATCTGTGTGCTCTGCCCAGAGAGATCCCCACTAACTCCTCTGGGGCTCTGCAAGGGGCTGCACATCCCCAGTATGCAAGCCACCTCCAGGCCTGCTCATCTCTGGTTTCCTCGTTTCAGCAGCAGCATGGAGATATTTTTGTAGTTTCCATGATATAGATGCTTTTTGCCAACATCCATTTGTCCTCTGAGACCTATGATTTTCCATACCCTGCTAGAATGAGTGAGAAGCAACTCTTCTACCATTTGCGTGGCTTTCACGTACTGTTAGGAAGAGGCTGGATACAGTGAAGGGAGGGCACAAGGAAGGGTGGAGGCTGCTTTCACAGCCACTGAGCTTTCTTCCAGCCAGTTTCTGAGCTTTGCATCACCGTGTGAACATTTTTCCCCCGTCAGACAGAAATGAGTGGAAGGGTATCTAGCCCTGCTCATCACAGAGAGCACATGCTACTTGCAAATATTATTTTAGCATGTCCCTGCTCTTACCTGTCTTGGCCTAATATTTGCAATGGATGATTTCTAAAGCCTAAATAACATAAGTTCATGATTGAACATGCTTTTCCTGAGCTAACCACCACCCTGTTCCAAAGTAATTGCATCCTCTTAGTGCCCCCTGTTAAATCCTCAGGAGAACAAGAGAGAGGTTCAACCTCTGAGTCTTGCAGCCAAACCACAGAGCCCAGTGGTCACCCCCACGTGCCTGGGGGCTCCGGGGGCTCCTGTATTGCACCCCAAACCATCCCTTTTCCTTCCTCCATTCCTCTCCGCTCCACTGTCATGAGTCAAGCCCGGCTCTTTTCTTGGAGAATAGGGGGTCCCCAGCCTGAGGCTGGCAGCCACGCAGAGCTCCTCCTGGTCAGGTCCCTGAACTGCCCAAAATCTCCCAGTCAGCTGCCAGGCTCGTGACAGGAGGCAGAGGCGGGTGTCACACCAGGATGCATATCAAAGCCAAAGAACCCTTGTTTTAAGTCTGTCGCAAGCTTTGTACAATAACCTTTCTCCCGGAAGATTGGCGATAAAGCTTGTAAAATTAATTTACATAATTGGATCTTTAATTCTTTTAAAATGGAAACCAAAATGGCACTGCTCTCAACAAAAAAGACTTTCACAAAAGCCAAAGGATTGGTTGCAAGGTGGAAATGTGTCACTGAGCTGAAAGTAAGCCCAGATAAAAGGTAATTAGGCAGACTGCACCAAATTCTGGTTGTGGATAGAGCAGGGAAAGTCTGAGGTAACAGCACAGACTTCAGTAAAATTACTTCATGCTCATGTCAGCGTAACTGAGACTCGGTCTGCAGTAACTATTTTAACTTTTCAGCTCTGTGGTTAATTAGCAAGCCTTTTAGTTTATGGCTATTTCTTTATTCAAAAATTTATTAGATTAATAAACACTGCAGATATTTTTATAACAGTGGGGCAAATGTACCATTTGTATGAAAGACCAAGACACCATTTGAGTTAATCTGACCGCGATCATTTAATTCAATGGAAATTTTGGCCCACCGAGATACTATTAGGAGAACTGTGCATAGAAAACCAGACAGAGTTCAGCTAGTGAAAAACCGTTCTCATGTGCTTGTAAATGAAAAGCAACATTTCTAATGACGTGCAATGTATTTTACCTCCCACCCCTCTCCAAATTACATGTGTGGTTTTATATGGTGTTCTCGCCTTAAAATGAAAAAAGCAATTTTAGTAGGTGCAGTCCACCACACTTGTTTCTAAAGAGCTGGTTTTATTGTTAAAAAATACCCCAATGGCAAGGTACGAACCTGTTCTACAAGAGAGCTCAGTTTTCTCCCCCTGCTTGCAACAATTCGTTTTTAAATACAAAGGAACTCCATCGGCATCCTTTACTCGCCAGCGCTGTCAGTTACCCAAAGCAGTCTGAACACCAGCTAGAGGCTTATGGCCATAACCTCGTTAGCCTTTGCTTTAAAAGAGGAGTGAAATAGAAACACCGGAGCTGGGGTGAGCTGGCAGAATACAAATAGAAGATTTCTGCGACTTGTCAGTCCTCCTGGGTGCTCCGTCGCTGCTTGTGCCATGGAAACGCAGCCCAGGTGTCGGGAGCACGTGAGAAGCCCACAGTTAGATTCTGCTCATGGGTACCCTGGTGTAAATCCAGAACAATGCCACCGGAGCCACCGGACTTAATTGGGATTTTCACCTGGGCAACTAAAATGCCTGAAGAAGTAAGGTATAGCTGGGCTGTTGCAGACACTGCCTTGGAATAAAGCCGAGTGGTCAAGGTTAGCTGCAAGTACTGCTGCTCAAATCAATTTTAAGTAGTTTACAGCTCTCACAGTTACCAGTATTGCCCATATTTTGTTGTTGTTGTTGTTGTTGGGGGTTTTTTGTACTTTTTCAAGAATCCTTGTAAGAATAAAAACTGTGTTGTTACAAATTAAAAAAAAACCTCATGAAATACAGTGAGAGCAACACATACCACACTGTAGCACCAGGGATGTGATCTGTTTTAAGAAACACATGGCTTTATGTTTAATGAAGGGAGCCTGTTGAAGGATTGCAGACCAGGAGGGCACACTAGATTTGTTGTTTTATTAGGTTCTGGGTTATGTACTTCTCCTTTTGCTGGGTATCTGACAACATATGCCATTCTACTTGCAACCGAGTGAGCTGGGGGGAGGAGGGAAGAAACAAAGCATTTATGAAGGACTGGAGCATTTTATTTTCTACCTTTTGAGAAACGTGTTAAGGAAAAAAGAATGGTGTCATTTCGTTTTAACTAGAAACAGAAACAGATGGAAAGAGAAATGGAATTTAAGTAGACGGAGGAGAATAATCATTCTCCACAAGCACACGGAAGGAATTGTTAGAAATACGTAAAATGCACTCACCAACATCCAGTTCATTGAAATCATGCACTTAAGATGGAGCAAAACCCCTCCAATATATCAGGACCAGAACTTGAAAATACTTCACTGCCTACAAGATGAATCGAAGGCACGTTCCATCACATACGGAATAATTTGCCCTTTATGGGGTCAGGAACTACATGGCACACTGTGTTTTCAGGTACAGCTTTCATGCTCCATTTTTGGAATTGCCTGAAACTAGTGGGTAAAAGGCACCGCTAAGGCTGTCCAGCATCACTGCAGGCCACTGCCAGAAGGGTCAGTCCTGAATCCCTCTCTAAACCTATGTGTCTGCAGCAAGGTGTCCCCACCACTTTATTTTGGATTTTGTGATCCTGCAGCCAGTGCTGCTTTGTTTCAAGTCTGCCCAGGTTAATTTCTCAGAAAACTGCCCTTTCCACACATGCCTCAGAAACCCCTTGACATCAGGTTAGCAAGCTGTCCTGGTTTGCCTACGGTACAAGAGTGAGATTTGAGGCAAAAAGAGATGAACCAGAATCCACGGCCAAGGGAGAGGGGAAGGGCTGGATCACCTTTTCCAGCAGCAGCCTACATAGGTGTAACGTGAGGCCACATGTCTCAAATGTGATCCAAAACACCCCTCAAGAAATCCAGGCCTCCTGCCAGTACACCACGGAGCTGCCAGGATGATTCCACAGAAAATAAGAACAACAACATAGCTGCAGGAAAGTTCGGTTCTGCTTGAGTTACACAGCCCCAGGCCAACTCCTGAAGAACATAGAAACCCCTCCTGCAGCCTTTAACATGGTAGCCTTCCATTTAAGACATTGATTCAAGACACATGGAGACTTGGCCTCAACTCCCTTCTAACTGAGAAAAGAGTTAGACCCATGCCTCCTAGAAATTTAAGGAATAGGTGGGAGTGAGGGTAGGGAATCCTCTTCTTAATAGTCTAGCGGTGTGTGGCAACACATGCAATACTCACAGGGTTGGAACTAAGCAGAAGAGAGCATTAATCTCCCTCTCCTCTCCTAGGTCATTGGTTAGGGCAGCTCTTTTCCGCAACTGAGATCAACACCTGGATCTGCTCACCTCTTCAGAGTATCACAGATTTCATGCATTTGGCACTTCGGTGCTAACAAAGCACTTAACACTGGCATGATTTCACCTAGTAATGGCTTCGTTAGAGTACTTCAAGCCTGTTGCACAATGAAATCATCATTACAGTACTCTGGTTCCATGACACCACCCCCTCAGGTGGTAACTCTGCACAATTTCCACTCTCTCCTCAAGACCCTTGGAGACTGCTTTTTTGAACAGTTTGGTTTAAGCGTTTTGCACAGGCTCCAGGATATTAACAGCTGGAATTTCTCACTCCCACACAATGCAAATATCCTTTTATTAGATACTAGAGCTACTGGATACACTGGTGACAGCGTCTAACAAGGCTCTGGTGCTAGTTCTGTTAACAGACCCCGTATTTACAGTCTTCAGTCTTGAATACGTAAATAGGCTAAGGCTCTGGGAATAGAAGATTTCCCCCTCCCTGCCGCTGCCAAAGAGAAATCCGTGAAGAAGCTGGCCTGGCAGAGGTGCTGGGTGTGGAGGTCCCCTCTGTGGCACCCCGGCTCCGCTCCGCAGGGAGCGTGGGCACCTCCCTGCTTGAGAGCTCCACACAGCAGCCCTGCGGAGACGGCGCCCGTCCCATGGGATCACCCTTGGGGGAGGACCCTTTGCTTTTAATGGTAGAGGGAGATTGCAGTTTTAATTCCCTGGCCACTTTTTCCTCATGAGCTCAGAATAATAAGCTGTGACTCTTCAGCAAGAAAACCAACGCATTTTAACATTTCTTTGAAAACATTCGGAGAAAGTCCCAAACCCATGGGGTTTTGCTTATAATTGCTGCCAGGCTGATAAATCCTGGAGACAGAGAAGTCTATATAAACAAAAAGATTTCCAGTAGCACAGAAAAACTGTGCAATACCAAGCTATCATCACCTTCTGATAGACAAAACATTTATAGTTTATTGTCAGGAGGACTCTGGCTGAAAAGCGGTTGCCTGAGCCAGACCGAACTGACCTTTTGCAGTAGGCACAATAAGGCAGTGAACACCGCTGAGCTGTCAGAACTTCTGCAATAAACCCAAATCCCTTTTGATAAGGGGAATCAAAAGCACACAGCTCCCCACCACCTCCTAATAATGCCCGTGACCTCAACGGTGCCTTACAAATCTGCTACCTAGTTTGAGAACTAGATGCAACACCTGCTTCCTGGCAGCAGCCTTTTGTTTTTCTCTGGATAGGTGCTTAGCAATTTCAAATCAAGTTCCCCAAGCACCAGTTTTAGAGCCATAAGCAAGTTTTCATTTCCTATCATGCTATCCTAATGCAACCTGTCCAAGAAGCTTCATCAATATTACAGCAACAAATAGCTTCACAACTTCATGTAAATAACATGCTCCCACTCTGCTTTGTGCTCTCTGTTTAATACCATACTGGGTATTTTAGAAATACTGGGAATCTAGTTGAAAGCATGTAGTAATAAGATTAATGTTTTCCCCATCAAGAGTCAAAGTGCAGGTTGCTTACTCCTAGCACCTTAGGAGTCACAGCTTAATAAAGAAACAACCCAGAGAAGGCTTTAAACAAATCAGGAATGACTACAACTGCTCTTCCCTTTGTATTTTGTGTGTGTGTGTGTATAAATAAAAAAAACCAAAGTAAACAAAAAACCCTACTGTATCACAGTATGGAGTTTAGTAACTGGTCCTTGCATATACCCAGCCTACTGCAGCATCAAAAGCAGCAATCCATTCAAATCTCTTGCTTGATTAGCATTAAAAGGAAACAATTATTTTTAGTTCATAAAGGCTCATTAAAAAGGGGAGGATAAAGAAAAGAGAACATAAGGAAAAAATGAAACCAAGCCAAATAATGCCAACCCAAGCGGGAAGTCATCAGCCTTGGGTGGTGAACTTGAAGTGCAAGTCCATATTCAGAACCAGGGTCTTGGTGCCTAAGCCACAGCATGTGTTCAGGTGTCAACTTAGGGGAGTTTCAAATCAAAAGGAGCTTTAAGTCTTTTGGGTTTAACTGTTATTTCAATTGCTTTACACAGTTATTTAAATGTTAGAGTTCCACAGGCCCCTAAAAGCCCCTCAGTGCGCGCTATGCCAGGCAGCTCAATGTCTTCCTTACACCCAAACTCTTTCCTGTGCTTCAATTTTTCCTCCACCTGCATGGAGGTCCTTTGCAAGGTCACCATGGGCCCAAATAATTTTGTTGAATAACTGGATATGACTCCTCTCCTTATGAAATAAATACAAACTCTGGATCCAAAGAGGACGGGGGGTTCTTCCATGTGTCTTTGATTCAGGCAGTGAAATCCTAAGTAGAAGTCAGGCCTCTGTGTTTCACATTTTTTGCTGGCAAAGTAGAAAATTCTCCACTCAGCATGCAGCTTTGCTGCAGTTTGCTTAGACACCAAGCCTCCATCTGCTCTGTCAGGGTCATATACCCCTTGCCTTGGGTCTGGGTTCTGCTAGTCCTTTGACTCCCCTGCCTTCTTTCCTTATCTGAGGATAAGAAATGAAGTGAGGATAATAGCATTTTATTGCTGCACAGCAGGACTGCGAAGGTAATTAAAGATTCTGAGGTTGGAGTAAAGGGAGATGTGTATGTTCCCTAGATAGATGCATTTATTTTCATTTAAAAATGTAAGCCCAAAAGACAACTGTAGCCGTACCTTTTCCCCTCCTCCACCCTGAGCACCTGAAACCATTTGCCTGGAGTTTGATGAAGTTATGGCACAGCAAATCCTGTTTAAAACTAGGGTCCTCCTCTCTCCCTTCTTACTCCCATCTTAAAGCTTTACAAAGCAAAACTCCAGACACTTTGTGAGTCACATGTCACTACCAAATAAGTAGCAGTCATTGAATGGTGCCTCATAAAGGAGGCAGGAAACAGGAAAAGCTCAAAATAAAGCTGTTTGTAAATTAAAGAACTAAGGGGAAGAATGGATAGGAAATGAGCCCCTTATTTTTTCTTCAAAATTATTCTGATTAATGAGGAGAAAGATCAATAGCCTATCTGCAGCTGCCATGGGGAAGACAGGGTGAAGAGTGAATCCAGACCCAAGTATCCCTGTGGTGCCAACACATCACATTCTGCACAAAGCTCCATATAATGAGCTGTAGGGTGAGATCTCATGTGACTGCACTACTTACCTGGCTGTCCATTTGGTTCCTCATTATAGCTTGATGTGATCAGTTATAGGATACCAAAAGGAGAAACGTATGGCATATAATTGTGAGTAGTCAGAAAAAGGATTGCTTTCATTCCTGCAACACTGCTTTCCTCCTGCTGTAACAAAAGCCCCAAATACACCAAAATTCCCTGTGCACTGCTGCTGCATGCAGCTCTGAAGTCATGTGCATCATTTCCACAACATGTGGCAACACCTGGGCCCGTGGCCTGATGCAAAGCGTACTGAAAGCAGTAAAACATTCCCACTGACATTTTTGGATTTTGATTTTTAATCAGCCCCTAAATGAAGTGCCTCGGATACTGCTGCTTCCTTTATCAATGTTTGGTTTGGGGACTTCATAATTATGTTTAGCAGCTTTTGTGGGCCAGTAGATTCCTAGACAAAATGACCTGGCAGGCTGCTGAGGCCTTTGGAGTGCTGTGTAAAGAGAGAATGGCTGTTATTTGGATGGAGACCCTGGACGAAACAAGACAAGGCGTGATGCTCCCATCCTCTTTGGCTTGCCAAAAACAAGCGACCGGAGAAAGTACCCAGTGCTATTTCATTAAGGTCTTGGCATGTTTCTTAATGGCACTTGTAGTAGTTACAGGCACAAAAGAAGCACTTATCCCCCCCTCCCCCATCGCTTTCCCCATCTGCGGCCGTTCATTTGCAGATCTGCCCAGAGATCAATCCACAGTGGCATGAGAGGTAAGAGACCTTGATGCTGGGCTTCAGAGGTTACAGCAGCCAGGCACACTCTGAAGGCCAGTGCAGAGCCACAGAAGGGTGCTGCATTTTTGAGCATCCCCTGGTACACGCAGCCCAGAAACGCTATCACAGTTGACCTGCTCCAGGCTCTGCAGACAGCTGATGGACACCAGCACTCAGAAGTGGTTAGGGAGTGATTTCTCCTTTCTACAGCAACTGGGAACATACAAAGCAACACACAGAGCAAGGCTAGTGCCAAGCAATATTACCAATACACATTTGTAAGAGAAAACTCTGCTTCCATTGCCAGCTTTTCAGAAGACGCGGTCTCCTGTCTGGCATTACCCTGCTCCAAACGGGGAGGCAATCAAAGGGCTTTTAGCAGAAACCTCTTAGCAAGAGGCACTGCTCCCGCAGCCACAGGACTGGCTAGCAGATAATGGGATACAGTTCTTAAAGAGCTGCCTCCTTGGCTATAAATACATACAACATTTAAAAATTCTTCACGTGAGTATTTGTGAAATCAAGAAAAACATCTACACAATGCTCATATTTAGACTTACTGAGGAAAATGCTTTCATTTGGTAGAGTACTTAACTGTATCCTTACACTTGGGCTTAAGCTGCTCCTAAAATTGGCTCAGGCTGCCACAAAACAACAGCTTAAACCAATTTAATTGCTGTCTGCTGCAATCCCACCCATCTTCCCACCCCTGGTTGCACATTCCCTGTATCCTTCCTTATGCCAGCTCTCGTGCTCGTCTAACCCTGCTCTGAGCCATTTGGGAATGCACGCCAGGCACACACCCTCAACACCCAAAACTCCATCTGTCTTCTCCCAATTTATCATGCTGGAGTGACTCATCACCAGGTCAGACACACACTAGAGCCAGTGTAAAGAAAGGGATGGAATTGCTCAGTTGAGGCAGGGTGGGACCATGAGGTTCAGACATGAGTTCAGAAATCTGGCAGCTCATCACTGTGGTCTTGCTCCCTCCACATCTGCCCATGCCACTTAATCCCATCCTTTGCTGAGTTATCCAAAGCCTATGTGACCCTCCTCCTTACACACACACACACGTGCACTCTCACGCTCTTGGTTTCTGCAAGGTCAGTAAATTGAATCAGCTCAGCAAGAGTCCTTACCAGCATGGAAATGCATGACTGGAGGTGAGAAGGGCTGCTCACTTTCAACACCAGGGAGCCCTTAGATCAGCTAAGTAGTGTTGTCAAGGTGTACCCTCAGGCTTCTGCATGTATTTGAGTCCCTGTTACCCTAAGGCTTGGGCTACAGAATTGTAGACAAAGCTTTACACTGAAGAGAGCAAGGCACCCACTGCAAGGAGCTAAGCAACAATCAGGCTTCCCTGCACAGGCTCCAGCAACCTTGGCTACTACTCCTCCTTGTAGCAGCCATCCTGTTAGTCATTCTAATAGCCCTGGTTTAAGATGAGGATACCAAGGATTAAGTCAGATCTTTCAGAAAGAGATGTAGGTCAATTTAAAGGAAATTCAAAGACACCGAAGTAGCCAGAACCTAATAAAAATAAATGGGGGATGAGGGAGGAAGAAAAAAGAAGCAAAGCCCTACAGCAGGAAGACAGCTGAGATTTCCGACAGGATACCCTTCCCTCAGTGTCAATTTACCGGTGTTTCATGACATAGACAGACTCTTAAATATGAGGATAAGTGCTCATCTGCAATGAAGTTTTCTGCATACATTATGTAGCACTGTCTCTTCCACACTTCATATATAGCTGTCTGTACCTATAAATAGAAATGATGCCTCATGTGCATTAACATATATTACAAGCTCTGAAGATGTGGTGAAGGAGAGGAAATGAGCAAAGGAAGTGGTGTGCTCTGCCAGAGCATACAAACTTCACAGGGCCCTGGTAAGTCAGCTTTGGGCAAACCAGTGCTGTGAAATAGTCCAAAAACATGTGGAAAAGCAAAATGATGATTGAAGAGACAGTAAACCGATGGGTTTGTTGCATGACACTTAACAAAAGACCAAGTACTCTTGTGGAGTAGCTAAAAGACCAAAAAGGATCCCTGCATGCTTGAAGCCAGAGTATTGCACAAAGTGGCATGGAAAAAAGTAGGGAGAAGTGGAATAAACAGGCCATAGCAGGTTTGCTGGGCAGTGCTGGGAGGAAGATGACAGACAGGCAATTCCTGCAATGCTGAGGCCAAAGCCAGAGTTGAGCCCTGACCCTGCAAGAGATGAGAGGTTGGCAGTAGAATTGCTGATCTCTTTTATTTTTCAGAATGTATCACCTTGGCATTGTTTTGTTTTTTTCTTTTTTTTCCTTCAAAAAAGAAGAAAATTATCTTCATTCTCACACATTTTATGAACTGATGAAATATGTTCACAACTTGTTCTCATCAGTTTTTTTCCTGTTTAGTGTTTCAGCCTGACCACCGTGCCTACAGGGCTAATGAGCTGTGACTGGCAATACAATTAAAGATAGATTCGATGGCATCCTAGCAGACAAAAAGTGTTCTAATTAAACTGCACGAAAATGATTGTTTATCGTAGAATAAGCCATGAGCCCACACTGAATAGGCAAAAGTAAGGCTTTTGATAGGGAAAATCAGTGCCGTGTCTAAGGGATGGGGAAATTGAGGTTTAATTCTTGGCTCTAGCAGATTTCCCACAGAGCCTGTTACTTTGGGCCAAAAGCATGTTTCGACTTGCCTTTTGGAAGACGCAGACAATTCGGTCTCAGCCTCCTGCGAACTTGCTTGATATTTTCACTAGGGAGGGCTGAGCAGTACAGAGCCCAAAGGAGGCTTTGCACTGCTTAGCACCAGGGCCACTTTCTAGTTCTCTCCACAACTTAATAGTAAAACTCAGAGGTCAGTCATGAAAAGGACAAGCTACACGTGAGCTAGCCAGGGTTACATGGAAAACCACAAGATTTATAAAAATCAGTTCCCTCTCTCACCCCGTTAGGGCTCAAACAAATAGCAAAACTTGCTCTCACTTTACTAAGACTAAAGTTAAAACCTCCAAGTTTGCTATTTTAATCAACTTCAGTTAATTCTCATCAACTTTGAAAGTAGTATAGTTTTGAGCAATGCCTGATTCATTGTAGAAGCGGCATATGGAGAAAGAATGGTAATGAATCAGTTCCTCCAGGATAGAAATATCACATATAAGCATTTCAAGGCTGGGAAGGCAGCATACCCTATTGAAGTTGTGGAAGACTTTTAATTTTGATACTAAATCATCACTTCCGTCACTATGTCAGCTTTTACCGCTTGGTCTGAAAGCTCTTACTGGATGCCACAAGTTCAGTGAGAAGATGCTTTTTCTCATTGTATAAAAAATTGTTTCATTTTTTTAGCCTTGTCAGAAAAAAAAAAAAAAAGAAAAACATTTCTTTAACATTAACAGCGTATATACCTCCACAGCTGTGATGGTATACTTCATTTTTGGAGTCCTATAAAACAATTAAGCCTGACCTGTATGGAAGAGATCAGAAAACTAAAGTTGTTACACGACTGACAGTGCAGTCCATCTCTTAATGGGTTCACCATAATTGAGTGAGAAGTGTCCAGGCGGAGGATCATTTACATATGAACTGAAGTTGATTCAAAGTGTTATCTCTCAATGGTCATCTCTCTTTTAATTCAGATTTAAAACCTACGGTGCTTTACAGGTCTCTCACACTTTCTGGGGGTGTCCTTTAAACTGCAGGTAAATCCCTCCCATTTACCATCAGCTGTGACCTGAAACAGAAAATACATCTTTATCAAATGTCATCGAAGAGCTGAGGCACCTCCCGAGGTTTCAGTTACTGGAACGTAACAGCTTTTTATTTTGCAAAAAAGCTCATACACAAGAAGATTCATAATCTTTTCTCTTTTTTCCTCTCCACCGCATGAGAGGTCAGAAGCGTTGGTACCCACAGTAAGTCATTCTTCAGACAAGCGTAGGAGGAAGCCAGGAGTGGGGCAAAGCTGGTTGCCCCTCCTGCGGCCACCTCTTGGCAGGAAGATATCCCCCAGCAGCTGGGCAGCTGCAGCATCTCCCAAGTGGCAAAAGGCATCCCTCCTTCAGCACGATGTCCTCTAAGGCGGCTGGCGGCACACAAGCCCCCAGCCAGTGGTGACACTGTCACCTAAAAACACATTTTGAATACACGGTATTAACTGGAATGAACTTGGGAAGAACAAGCACGCATTTAAGCTCAGAGAGCCAGTCTAAAGAAAGAAAAAAAAAGAGCTTCATACAGCCAAATTCCAATAAATAGAGAGGGAACCATGCCATTAGGCAGCTTTCCTTAACCTCAAGTAAAAGTCCTACTTACCCTGGCTCTAACTGTTGCTCCAGCATCCAACTTTTTGGGTAGTCTCCCAGGCCTGACCCGGTCAGCACACAATGCCTTACCACCTACCTGCTCCCCCTCCAGCTCTCACCTTGGGGGCTGCCCGTGGTGGCCATCGGCCCTCTAGGACAGGCCACTGGAAGTCTCTGCATCTCACTCCTCCGCTGCCAGGTTCCTTCCTTCTGGGAGACTGGAGCTGCTCAGAGCACCAGACCTAGGCTGAACACCACACATAGTAAATCAAAACCTCTCTTAGCTTATGCTACTAATGACACCTCAGGTTACTAGCACTTAATTGAATTTACTTTTCAGTATGCTTTTTATGTTTTGTTTTTCTATCAGCAGAGACACTAAAAATCAATTCCTGTAGGGCAATTTCATTTAGGTTTACATGGTGTCTTATATTCAGTTTTTCAATGCTGCAACATTTGAGTGGCAAATCCATGGTGGACTATTTTTTAAGTACTTCTATGAAATAAAAGCAGACCAATACTGAGGGTAGGCACTTTAACAAGGAAAATACTTTGAAAAACAGGTAAGTGTGAAGGAAAAACAATATCCTGGAGAAAAGTTATTTGGTGAACTGAAGCAGATTTTTTAGAGAGATCTCATATACGTGAAAGAAATACAGTTACATGTATAAATAATTGGAGGATTGGTGACACAAATAAATAGTTATTAAGTTTTTTTTTTTTTTTCTGCTGAGTTACACATTGATACAAAATACTGCTGAAATCTTCTCCCTGGGCAAAACTACCTACCATATAAAAGGTCTTGATTCTGAAAGAAGTCTTCACGTGCTCAGCTTGGATCAAGGGCAGTCATGCAGATCTACAAACTATGTATAATTCATATTGATTAATTTAACCATGAGACAGGACAGTTGAGACTCTGCATGGGTCCTGTGGACTGTCCCTCCTGCTCAGGCAGGGTGGAGCAGTGTGAGAGCCGCTGTAGGGACTAAGGGAAGGCATCTCAACCATGAGATGTCACCTTACCACTTCCCTGGACAATTATTGACTTTAATATATTTTACTTTTCCCAAAGGATTTAATAAAGATCTGGAGATTTTGTTTTTCTCCCTTGCTGATGGGCTTTGCTGCTTTCTTTTCTCCTTATTTGGAGGAACTGGCCTTTAAAAGACAAGTATTTGGTGTTAAGGAGTTCAGCATGGGGAGTGATTTTACTTTAGCAGCTTTACATATTTCTAATAATTTTAATAATTCTAATTAGGCTGTGTAATAACATGTATGAATTAGTTGTCCATAAGGAGCTAACATTTTAATAGGTCTTCACCCCACTTCCCCACTGCAGCAAGGCAACTCCATACATTTCAGGGCTGTGTACTATGTGCCTAGTGGAAGTAGCTTGTTCCTGATTTGCCAAGGTGTAGTGCAACACTAGACAGGGAAAAGCTGCTCTGTACTTTGGGATATTAATTTATGACTGTAAGGTGACATTTTGATCCTTAATTCACTCATTTGGATAAGTTTACTTCTGCCAGATCTACAGAAGATTTCCACTGACATCCCCTCCCCTTTTTAATTACTAAGTTTAAAAATATTTTTAATTTTAATTTTATTTTATTTTTAAATTAATTTTTAATTATAAGTTATAAATTCATATACATACATATATTTTATATATATATATACACACACACACCCTCAGGTGGGCTGTCGCCTGATTTTTAAGCTGGGTCTCATGACTGAGATTTTCCTCCTCAGCACCACTGTATTGCCTCTCCTCCGGCCCCGCATTGCTCTGCATACAAGTCCTGGGAACAGCAGTGGGATGAAGAAGGACCTGGGCTGAGGGTCGCAGGACTTTGGTCAGCAGTTGTCCCTTCTCCTACCACCCTCAGCCTGGCTTAAAATTATATAGGAGAAGGATTTATAAATAAGAACAAGTGCAGCATTACCCTTCAGGATACTTCCATCCATTGGCTTGATATAACCTAAGAAAAGGCAGGGTATGTCCTCCGCAGATAAGGTCCAGCCATCAGGGTAAATGGTGTGTTGCCTCAGATCATGCTGCTGCAGTCATTGTACACACTGGGCAGGCTCTGGAGGGAAGAAGCTTTCTGCTTCTCAATATTTTTCTTGCTACTGACTACATCTTCCCCACTTCTTCAGAAAAATTACCTCTAGATCCACATGCAGGCTCCCAGGCTCAGCCCACCAGGCTCCTGAGGGCATGGCAGGGGGTGAGGCAGAGTGGGTGGGAAGAGAGGAAAGGACGTATGCACAGAGACAGTGTGAAACATAGGGGTTTTGAAAAAGACAAGAAAACCCTTTACACCAAAAAAAACCCAACCCAGGAAAAGTCTTCTAACATTGCTTCTCAAGGCCCACGATTACCAAAGCTGTGCTGTGAACATGAAGCGGTGCTGCTGGGGCAGAGGGATGATAGTCCTGCCCCTGAGTGAAGATCTGTCGTACGGGAGAGCATTACTTACGGGAGAGCATTACTTACTGGCAGTTTTGGGTCTGTGCGTGGCTTCTGAATTCCGGAAAAATCCTTTTGGTTCTGTGTTAGGTTGAATTTCAACACACCAGAGGTTTGGTGGTACCTCTCGGGGGTCTGAACAATGGCAGGGGGGCTGGACATGAATCGGGGAGGAGAGGAGGCAGGGCTGGTCCCCTCACCCCCTGGGAGCAGGGGTTTCTGCAGGGGGACAAGCCGGGGGCTCTGCCCTGGGAGAGCTGCAAGCTGGGTTTAAAAGCAGGTGCCGGGTACCTCAGCTGCAGAGGAAGAACAGCATCAGCCACCATGCACAACTTCATGTCCTTCTCCTGCTAGTTTTGCATCATTGCAGTGTTGGCAGAACCGCTGCTGAATTTTGCCGGGCAGGCGCAGGCCCAACAGCGTCTGGTGAGTGAGACTAGGAGGAGGGGAGGGAAGGCCCCCTGTTAGGGGGCTGCCCCTGTGGGACCAGGAGCGAGGAAGAAGGCAGCTCCCTTGGCTTTGCCATTTAACGTGCTGACTCCCCCGGGTTACCTGTTCCCGTTCACGACTGGGAGCCTGGCACCGAGGGAGACCCACATGAAGGTGTTGGATCTGGACAAGCCACAGCAGGATGTTTGCTCAAACTGTTCAGTGTCCTGTAGCTAGCAGAGTGCATTTTGAGCTAAGGGGGATGCTGCAGCCTGTATACATTGCTGGAGGAAATTTGTAGCGCATGAGTGCAGTGTTTATTTCTGTAATTATTTTTCTTTTCATTTCCACTTGGGGTTTGACTGCATCTCTTGTGTTTCTGCCTCCAGAGTTTCAGTGCCACTCTTCGAAAATTAGACAGAGTTATTATGCCTAACAGCTCCAGCCAGCACGTTAGCAGGGCTCAAGTGACTACTGTCACTTTTCATTTGCAGACTTTTCTCAATCTTTTATAAAAATTGAAAGAAAAAAATGTTACAAATAAGATTATGTTTTTTAAGACAAATAAGTCCACACAGTACTATACTACACAAATAATAGTCGTCTTCTTCCACTAGAAAACTATTAAAGTTATTCAAATCTATATTTATTTTAAATAGATAAAATGGCAAGTTTACACAGTAATGAAATATAGTATTTCATGATGTATATTATGAAATAGAAGACAATGAGATTATTCCTTTAAGCCTATCAATTATTAAATTATCATAAAAATGTATGTGTATAAATAATTCCATGAGCCTTTCTGATTAGATTACCGTGATATGACAGAGCACGTTTTGTTTATTCTTTGCTGCTTTGCAATAAGGATTTAAATTCTAAGTAGATTTCAGGAAGATTTTCTTTTAAAACTGCAGCAAGACGTAGTGGGTGGACAACACATAATGAAGCAGAACAAGAAACAGGAGAGACTTTAATTCACACAATTATTTTCCTGTGTAAAAGATGGTGAAGTTCCCACTGCACACAGATTTTTGGGAAAGTTTAATTCGATTTATTAGGTAGGTAACAATCAGAGCATTTAATACAAACCATTTTGCTACTACTTACAATACTCATCCTAGAAGACCAACGGAGGGTGCTGTTGTGAATTCCGAGACCAGGAGATCTGCAGAGAGTATTTGTGCCTTAGTGTAAGTGCTGAGCACGGAGAGCATTAACTGCTCTTTCAAATGAATGAGCATAAAGTAGGTTTTCATCCCTCTTTTTGTGAAGATGGCAGCAATTTCAGGCACTGGGGTGGGCTTTCCCTTCCTCAGTGAGATGTCGGCACACTGTGGTGATACAGCAATGGGCTGCGAGGAGCCTGAAGCAGAGGTGACTTTGGTGTTTGGTGTGTTGGTAGGCTTAGCAAAGGGGTTGTGTTGCTGAAGCCTGAGTGAAGAAGCAGATTTAGGAACTGGCGAGAAGCAGAGGAGCAGGAGTGAAGGTTGCGTGCGGTCCAAAGGAGGCAGGACGCAGGATTTTTGCAGGACTTGCTATTGAGGAGTGATTGCTAGAGAAAGGCTGTTACAGTTGAGATGTGTCTGAGTAATGTAAATGGGAAGATTATGAAGATGGGCAAGAGCACAGTTCAGCTTTGCTACAAGCAACGTGTTTCCAAAGTGCGATGGGCACTTTCTTTGCCCTGTTTATGACAAGTGGAGAAAGGAGTGGGGCTGCATTGAAATCTGTGTGGTAGGAGCTCCATTCATGTGAAGAGACTCCATTCAGGGCCTTACAAAGGCTATGAGTCAACTGCAAAGAAAGGAGGCATTTCACAGAAACTGAAGTGTGACCCTTTGTTTTTCTTGACCCCAAGGTCCTCAGCAACACAAAAGGGGACCCCAGCGCTGATTCTGCAGCAACAAATGCCTGTTGTGAGTGAGTGTATTTGAGGAGCAGTGACAATAAGGAATGACCTGAGGTGCTTGTTTCCAACCCTTGTTTCCCAAGAGACTGCCAAGGGAACAGTCCTGCATGAAGCCTGACCTAGGTGGAAGAGATGAGGGTGCTGGGAAGCTCTTCCCAGTAGAAGCATTTCCCTAGAAAGCTCCTCCTGAAACACATGATCTGGCCATCCACATTTACTATTGGAACACATGGACAGTGGTGGGTTTTTTTGTTTCAGTTCTGCAAAACCTAAAGAAGTAAATACAGCTTTTACTTAGCCGTTACATGAAGTGGGATTTTTCTAATTTAGGACTTGCAAGGGATTAGGATGGCTTAGTAGCCTTGTCTTTATTTCAGCCTTCCATTAGCCTGTGACTACTTTCTTTCACAATCAAAGTAGACATGAAAGGGATCTTTTGCTTTGCCCTTTTCATTATCCCAAAGTGCTGCAGGTCCCTATTAAACTTCGTGATGGAATTAGGGTGCAGAATGATGGATTTAAAGGCATCATAAAACTCTTCCTGGTAAATAGTAGTCCCCAAATATATTCCAGTTGTGACCTCAGAGAGGCTGCTGGAGGCATCCCAAGCAGCCATGCATTGGCTCTGCAGATCATTTGAGCTGAGGAAATGCATTTGCATATGGATGTCATGCTAAGGAGGCAGGCCAGCCCGGATTTCATTACTGCTAATGACGTGTGTGGGAGAAGTGATTTAGTTTATAGCCAGTGCCAGGCGTGGCACAATGAGGAAGTACTTAATTCATACAAAGTTCTTTCTTGCTTGTAAGACCTAAAAATCAGGGGATTTCGAGCAGCTCCGGGAGGCCCACTGTTACGTGACATGGTCTTGTTAGCACTGGGGGAAGAACAGAGCCGTGACTGAGGTGAGGGAAGGGGGGAGAAGGAAGCTTCAAGATTTAGTACTGATGTTGTGGAGGAAAGGATAGGAGGAGAAACGAAGAGGAATGAAAAGGAGAAGAGAAGAAAGAGCAACTGAGGATGGAAAACCAGTGGGCAGAACTGGCTCTGCAGGAATGTTGGCTCCAAGGCTGGACATTTGGACTTTTGAGGTGCCAGATTTTTTACTCAGAGTCCTTTTTTCAGTCTGCCCAATTCAAAATGCAGGCAAGCGCATTGGGCCTGGGGCACGACGTCCAACTTCAGAGACAAGACAAGTTTCTGAGAACTGGAAAGGAGAAAAGGGACCCCAGGATAATGCTGGGGATGGAGTAACTGGGAGTTGCTGCACTGTCTGAATCACCACATGGTATATTTGTACTCCAGCGGAGCCGCCTCTGCTTTTCCTGCTACAGTAGGCACTGCCTCAGGCAAGAGGGAGCAGATGGGGGCCTGGGGGCACATTCTGGGCATGTACTTTGGGAGCAAAGAAAATACTATGCTCAGGCAACTTCAGGAAGAGCTATTTGAACTGGGATTGATATCTTGGGTGGCCTCTCAGCTGTGAGTAATGAATCGGTCAAGCAGAAGAAAGCAGCCAGAGAGAAGGAAAGGGTGAATGAGAGGGAGGAGTAAATCTGAGGGATTAATGATGGAGATAAGATGGCCATGGAGAGGGAGCATGCTGTAACAATGCGCTGAAAGAGCAGCTCGGAGCACGCACCGCACCCAGAGCGTGCGTTGGGCCAAAATTTAAAAGGTTGAGAGGGCTTTGAAAAGGGGTCCAATTTATGGGTTTATGGAGCCCGAGACCTCTGGTCTTTTATACTTAGATGGTATAGTTGCACAGGGTGGCGGGGAAGAAGGGCTGTGAGCTGCTGCCCATTGTTTGGGCATGGGATATGACTGTGTATCCATCTGCAGCTCACAATATGAAAACCTGAAGAAAGGTCTTTGAAGAGGAATTATTCCTGCCTTACTCATGGCATAGCAGCTGGTTTTAATGGATTTTAACTGTTTGGCTGCAATCACCCACAATGTGTGTAACCAAAAGGGTTATGAGCTGCTAAAACTCATTCCTGGAGCAGTCTGGAAATGCTGTCTCTGGAAATGAAGGATTTTTTGGCTACCTTAATTTAAGCTATGTTGTTCTGTAATTTTCTGGAGAGGGAAATAAGCTGGTGAGACGGACAGGGGGATGTGGAGGCCACTTCAATAATTAGTAAATGAGTGAACACAGTTTGGAGATTTCCTTGACCTGCTTCATCCAAGTTGAACTCAAAGGGTATGGGACACTGACATTTAGCTGGGGTTACCAGAGATTAAATATTCTTTACTTGATATTGCAACTGAATTCAGAAAAGTTGTGAGATGTCTTTAAAGAACAAAACTCAGTTTTAGTATTTGTGTATCCTGAGAAAATACCGAGATTTACCAAAGTGCTGGCCTTTATATGCTCTTTTAGGACAACTGTATGCTATTGAATATGTTTTACTATGCGTGAGTCATTTGAATGATCTTCATACCCAGTTGTAGGAGGGCAGCATGTGGACTTCACCATTTAGCAGAAGTTAGAAAGATGATTTGGCATAAAAAAGGCAGCAGGAATCAGTTAAAATTGCAAAGAATCTATAGAGCAAAGGTGGGACAGAATAATGTGCAATATTTTCTAGATGTAGGGAAAAGAAAAGGAGAAAAAGAGACTATGCTAATACATTATTGTTCAGTGGGGCTCTGCTGGCAGACTGAATTCTGTTGGGGATGGATCATTTCTCCTCAGCAACAACAGCAGTTTTCAAATAACGCTTCATATTTCCCAGGTTTAGCAGATGAAGAAAAAGAATTACTTGGGAGGCAAATAGAGCAGATTTGCAAATAGAGGAGAATGTTTTATGGCCAGACTTGCAAACATTTGGCTCCTGCAGACGCCAGAAGACTCTGCATCTGCTTTAATCAACGTGGGTTGATCCTTTCTGATTATTTCTTTGAGATCCCTGTGGTAAGGCAGTAGTTTTATCGTTATCTAGGACAAAGCCAATGTTCAGCTTCACACAGAGGGCAACTTACCTGCAAATTCAAACTGCACAGCTTTTGATCAGCAAGGAAGGCAAGCAAAAACTGATGAACTGAGAATAGACATTTATTAAGAATTCTGTGATTCTCCCTCCAAGGTATCTCAGCTGTCTTTCAGTTACGTCTTCATTAGAGATACAATAGGCTCTTCTGTTTATAATGTCTTTGTTATATTTTGGAAAAAAAAAAAAGATGATAGTAGGAATTAAAGACTTCTTTTTCAAGCGGGTTTAAAATGTACCTGGGAAATTACTGCATTCTGCTCAGCTGAGTGTAAACAAAGGCTGCAGAGTGGCAGACGCTTGAAGTAATTCATAAGAAATCTGAAATTGTCCATTAATTGCTGTCTCGGGGATACAGGTCTTTTATGGCAGGAATTTCTTCAGCAGATGGGATAAGAGGAGAAGTAATACAGTTACTATACTGGGCAAGATGCAGTTGTTATCCTTTTACCCCTTTGTTGTATTTTTACAGTAGGAAGGTTCCCGTTCCCTTCAGATGTGGAGGTACTTCGTGTCAAGTTGTATGGTGGGAGCAACTTCCAAGGGAAGCACATACAACAGTTGTCCTGAGAAGGTGTTCTGGCTCAGAGAAGTCTGTTTTATGGGGTTTGTTTTGGTTTATTTTTGAACTGTTATTGTTCTTTCATGTCTGTATTTAGGATCTGTTGGCCTCAAAATGTTTATGGCTGGGCTTCTAAACAGTTGGCTTCTACAGACACCAGAAGACTCTCCATTTGCTTTCATCAAAAGAGACTGATCATTTCTTTGAGATCCCTGTGGTTCTCAGGGTGGTAGTTACATACTACCTACAACAAAGTCACTGTTAGTTATATACTACCTACAACAAAGTCAACTTTCAGCTTCTCTTCACACAGAGGACAACTCACCAGTAGATTCAGGCTGTATGTCTGTTCAGTCATTAATGAATGGCTGAGAGAAAAACAAATCAGCCTGGAAATGCTGAGCAGTGCAGTGGTTGGCCCAGAGGCCCTATGGTGTCACCTTGACTGCTTTAGTTTTCAGGACAGTTGGATTGGGTTGGAGTGGAATGGGATTGGGTGTCCCTGTATCTTTATACTCTCCCTATTGTAATGTATTTTCCTTAAGATAGGATCTTCTTTAAACATAAGAGGCAAGGAGAGAGGGGAGAGGGCAGGCGAACACTGTCTATAGCATCTGTAATGCTTAATTATACAAGACAGGGATTTTCCAATATGCCTTGCAACACAAAGAACATTTAGATATCAGCATCACAGTGTATATTTTCTAAATCACAACACCCACACATTTCCTTAGCCAAGTAGAAGTTTTCCTTCTATGGCTGCATATCTAAAATTAGCCTGAAGGTCAAATCTGAATCGAAATACCCTTGCCATTGAACGTGCTGGGAATGATTCGTGCAATGGGCTCAATTTTCCCATCGAAAACCTTCATTTATTTTTTTAAGTAACAGTTGCTTTTACAATTAAAGAGCTTGGAGAATGGCAAAATGAGGCCTGCTGTATAAAATCATCATCAATATTCTGCTTTCACTGCAAGGCTATTTTTATAGCCAACTATTTTAAATGTAACAAGATGGATATAGTGAAGCTGTAGTACAAAAGATGCAGCAAGAGGCTTCAGAATAGCTGAGCTGAGCACCGGCATGCAAAAGAAAGGCCTTAAAATTTGGAAGATGTTTGTATATGAAAGATATACACAATGAAGAATCCTAAGTTAAGAAATGCATTGTTGAGAAGAAATGAATAGTTTAGGGCTAAAATAGTTACTTAACCTGCAATTGTATTATGTGAGGACTATGCAGCCTATGCTGCACAAACGCAAAAGCACCGTCTTGCAAGAAGTGCATTTATCAGCCACAGTGTTTTATTGAGTGCTTTAATAATACAAGTGTACATCAACTGATCCACAGTCAAAAGTGGCAGGTCCCTAAGAAATTTACAAGCACTTTTTTTTTTTTAAGTAAATCAAAATACATATTAATTTGTTCAACGCAGTAACCTTTTGTGTGGGAAACAAAAGGCTAGTGATAAACACAGTCTTAGTAATGCACAGTGATTCTTGATTTTAAGCTTTTATACAAAACTTGTTCCCAGTAGCATGCACCCACCATTAAAGACTTCAGTACAAAAAAATGACCCTAAACACTACATTTAAGTAGAAACGAGATATAATTCTGAATTTGTTTGTTTTCCCAAAAACCACATGAAAGAAAAAGAACCCACACATTAATACAAAGCTTTGTGACAAAGCTCTATACTATTACAGATCCAACATTCTTTGCACTGATAACCAAAATTCCCTGTCTACATTTGAGGGAAACAACTTTCAAGTTAACAGAACAAAAAAACCCAGAGCAAATAAAAATAAGAATAAAAATAAAACCAAAAAGAAAGTAAGGACAACCTTTTGTCACAAAATGGTTCAAAATTTAATAAAAAATAAGAATGAAGGGAAGGGCTATTGATGCACTTAGTGAATGTGCTTGCACAGGTCCAGCAAATCCTAGAGTAGGTTCCTATGTGGCATATCGCTTGGTCCACTGTCTGGCCATTCTGTCGTGCTCTGCTCTGTTAGTCATATACTGAGTGGCAATACTTCCAACCAGGGGGTCAGCTGAAAAGGAAACACAGACCGTGAAATACTCGTCAGCCTTGGAAGGATGAAAAACCTAGTCTTAGATCCAGATTCATTCAGTTCTCTTAGGTTTAACTGCTAGAACAAGGTGCCTACATATGTTAGTACCGATTTGAAAGCACACATGCATACAGGTAGAAAGGAAGACAATGGGGAGGAATTGGCTATACATTTCTGGTAAACATATAACTAAAACCATTTTCTAAAATTCTGCCTCACAAACAAATGTTCTGATAATTTTATTTTGAGCTAAAAGTCGCTTTCAGGTAATAAGAATAAACATACTACATCTTTTTTTTTAACGGTACTAGACTCCCACAAATATCTATACTATCACCTAAGAAGAGGATGGGCTCTAATTCTATTACCACATTAAATGTTTTTTTGAATACTTTTAGTTTTGAAACATCAAGAAAGATCAGGAATGAAGGCAGTAAGTACTATTTTCAAAGCAGCAAAAGTTAATTCCAAACTTTGGGAATTGGTATTCAATTTCTGAGCATTTATAGGGCCAGAATGCTGCGTGATTTGGATTTGGTCTTCTCAAGCTATTTCTGTATTTCCAAAATGAAGAAACAACCCCAAACAATTTTTTTACATTATTCTGGATCTACAAATTACCTCACAAATAATTAAACAAAAACAAACAGCCCTCTAAGAAAAATAAACTAAGACAAGACTTTCCCAGAAGTGACTGTATGTCGTCACCATCTTTCTCTTCTCAGTTTAAAGCAGATTAAATGTACAGAGATTTTCCCTTTTTCGGGTGGATCCATATTCTTGATATTTCTCCTGCAACAGTAAATTTCCTGAGATTGTACCACCACACCGTGCAAGTTCAGATATCATGTTTTTTCCTGACTTAGGACAGATGAACATGACTTCTTATTAAAGCCAGTTAATAATCAGCTTTGTAGTTGACTGAAGATGATGCCATTGAACAATATGAATCTCAGCTTCCCCTGTACAGTCATAAGGTGAGTGTGGCATTTGCATTATTAACCACTGAAATTCCTGGGACTAGATGCCAGGCCTTCCACAAAGCAGAGTAAAACTGAGCTTTTTTGTTTGTTTGTTGACAATAAGAGTTTATGATAGGAGAAATATATTGGTTTAGCCCAAAAATCAATTGGTTGTCTTACTGCCAACATTACTGAATAATATCTAATGAAAATTTTTTTCGCTGCTTTCAGGAAGAGCCTATGATTTGAATCCTAAATTTGCACCTTGTAAATTAGTAAGGCAAGTTATCACTGTGACTGTGGCGTACTAAGTCTCTGCACTCTCAGTCCTGCAAACACTTAGTGCATAGGCTTACCTTTAATACCTTAATATATCCAGAGGAGGTCACCAAGACCTGGGCTTTTCTATTTTTACATGCATAAGTGTCAAAGAAGCATCTAAGATCCATTTTAAAAGTTTCAGACTAGAAAGTATATAACCTTTAACTCCTCAGCCAAGGAGAAGAACTATATAGGGGATTACCAGAAGGATTTTGTTCTGTGCAAATAGGAGGCTAATGGTCTACGGGTATTTAAGAAGTGCAAAGTTTTTCATGGCTGGAATGAGGTTTGAGAAGCACTGCAGGGTAAATGGGAAACTTGGGCACTGGGAAAGGCCAAAATTGCTCTTGGCAAAAAATTTAGGGAGTAGCCACAGGGAAAACTTGTCATAGTGTAACGTAGCTTGGGGATGAGCCTGACAGCACTGCTGTGAATTCCCACACCCTCCTTGGACACGACACCACTGCGTGAAGAAACACTTTCACAGCCCCATGGAGAAATGCAGGGTAAGGGATGAATTTGAAAGGAGTCCTTGGAGCAAAATTTGATGAATGTGCCAGTTTTCATGCTGTTGGGAGAGGTGGGGTTTGGCCTCTGAGGCATCTGGCTGTGACGGGTTGCAAGAATATCATGGCATTATCATCTGGAATGTGGTAAGTGCTTAATGAGGTTTAGTGTGTATTTAAAGTGCTGCCGCTAAGACCTTTATAAAACCTTATGTGAGTCAGTGAAAAGTGATGTGCTGTAGTAAAGGTTTACTCAGTTCAAATCACCCTTTTATGTGCGGGATGAATGTTTCTGTGAAAGCTTGTCTTTCACATTGAGAGCTGTAAATCAATTTCCTTAATATACTGAAAGGGTACTGAGGATCATATCATCATCCCCAATCCTGGATGATAGACTGCAATGTTTGGTTTCCTAGTGTGGGTTTCCATCTGTATCTCCTTTTGGGAGCAAGAAAGTATTTCAACAACATACATCTTTGGAAGGATTTGGAAGGTAAAGACTCTTCCTCTCATCTCCTATCAGTATGGGAGGCTGTTTACGTTCTGCTAAGTAGGGTGGGGGAATCAGTGAGAGGAGTTCTTGAGAAGAAAGTGGGGAAATCTGAAGTCCAGTAACGTAGGGAAGCGGGATGTTTATTTATCCATATGTTCAGTCCTTTGACTTTGCAATGTTCTGTTTGGCAGTTGGGGAAAGAGTGGAAGTGATGGCCTGCAAGGTGTCTGAGGTCTACATAGCTTTTGTTGTAGGTGTGTAAATTCCCACTGAGAGTGTGACCTGTGAATTAACTATCATCTTGGGGTGCTTCCGTCAAGTCAGTGCCTCCCTCCATCAGTGTCTGCCTGTGTGAAGCAGGACTGCTGAAGCAAAGATAGGTCCTCGCCTGCCGTAGCATGAGCAGGACCAGCTGCACCCACAGCCAGCTGCTAAGCTGACGCTGCTAGAAGGTGCTCTCCATAATAACAGTAATACCATTGTTCTTTGTAATTTGGCAGTTTGGCTATACATTTTATTGGTTATAACAATATTGAATGAAAGAACAAATCCACAGTTTGGCAAAGTCACTTGCTTGTTTGAGACCTCAGACTGATGAAACAGAAAAACAGTTATTGCTAGAGAGGCCCAGCTATTTCATATCCCTGTTAGAGGGTCTGGAGGTGTGTTGTCATTATACATCATTATTTATGAGGATTTTGATAAGGACTCTTCATCAGGTGTTTGAAGAGCTAGCTTATTTTAGCAGTTCCTGTGAAGCTGTAAAACCATCAGGAGGCACAATAGCTTTGCTTGGGAAGTTGGGACAGATGGTGAGGAGTGAAATTTTAACTTCAGATGAGAGCCACCCAATCTGTGGCAGACTGGCCAATTCAATGCAGCACACTGCATTTGCACTGGTGGACATAAGGATGGTGCGTGAACTCCAGAAATGCAAATGGTCTCTTTCTGCACCTGCATGAAGTCAGGCAGCTTCAGGCCCAAGCCATATTGTCCCTGGTGGAGGAGGGAGCCAGCCAGCAGGCTCAAGGAGACAGATCTCTCAACACTTAATGAGTCATGAGTCACCATTGCTATGCAGTTCACGGGAATGAGCCATAAAATGGAGATTACAAGATAAACTGAGGCACTTTAATTAAAACAATTAAAAGATTTAATTCCCAACATGCACAAGCCTTGGTTATAGTGTCCAAGTCCTACAAAATACCAAATATAAGGGAGAAACAGTGGTTCCCATTTACCCCTAAATTAAGTTGAGCACCACCTGGTTCTCAGCTGGGCTGCACTATTTAAGGCGTATTGTGAAATCTCCATTAGTAGGGCCAAATATGTATTTATAAAACAACTGCTATGTAAACTGTCTAATTAAGACACAGAAAAGAATACTGGATCTCAAAATTCATAACGGTACTTTTCCCATACTTTCATTCTTCATTACCATATAACTGTTTCTTATTTTCCATTTGTATATATCTGCGGTTTTATTCTTGATGTTAGAAATTTGTTTCCATAACTAGTAAACCACACTAGCTTTTTCTTTTACTTTTTAGAAATAGTGTGATTCATCAGTGAATCGGGGTTCATTTCAGAAATTCACTCCAAATGGGACTGTGTCCAAACGACACGAAAACCAGGGGATCAGAATATAAAGCTACACCAGAAATGTATTATCAGAACAACCTACTGAAAGAAATGAAAATAACCCCACAATAAATTAATAAAAATAACAGCAAAGCTCTGCAACTGCTGGTCTGGCAGGAGGTGCGTACTTTGGGACCTCCTGGATCACCAGATGCATGGTGCCTGGCTTGAGAGCAACAGGTACCCCATCCCTCAGCTCACCCCTGTGCCGCACTCGGCAGCACCGAAACCCGGGAGCAGCGTTGCGGGTGGTGCTAGCTGTGCTAGCCGAGCGTGGGGAGCATGGGGAGTCGTGCCATGGCACACACCGTCAGCTCACCAGAGAAGCTGCTGCAACTCTGTGGACCTGGAAATCTTTAAAGTCTCATAATTTACTGTTCCTTCTAGTCCCAGACTCTCACTTCTAGAAATCTGCTCTAGGACACCTCTATAGCCTTTAGCTTGTTTAAAGGAAAATTTTTATCCAATACTCTGATTAGTTCCATGTAAAATTGGAACACACCAGGAGTTACAGCATCAAATTTCATGTTAGAGGGCAGTGCAAGAGTAATGAAGATATATAAAAAAAGCACCAAATTAAACAAGCGTGGACAGAAGCTAAGGTTCAGTGATGTAGCTTACATGGAAAATGTCAATCAAGAGAACTAAAGTATGAAGAAAAGCTTCTGGGTGATTTATAGGAAGACTGCAGCTGATAAATCCCCCCTCACCTCACCATATATAATCCTCATGTTATATCAGAATTCATGAAATTACCCTGTATTTAAATGTAGTTTTGAAAGCTGGGTGAGCTGGAGCTTGTCCCTAGCTTAAAAAGGTTGGATGTGCTGCTCTACAATGCCTTGTCGTCTTCTTTTGCAGCCACTTAATATGACTGTATAAGGAAGAACATTTGTATCGCATGTCTGTTGTAAGGCTAATCAAATTTACAGCCCAATTCTAGGGAGTTAATGCTATTGGGGATTTGGATGAGCTGAGGTTTTGTCATTACAAAATTTCAGCTGTGTTTAATGCTAGTTATACCACTTTTTCATTCAGAAGACAGACTATAATTCTTCTTTAAAACTACTTTTCCCCCAAATAAATGAAAATATATTGCTATACTGTATTTTTCTCTGCTTGTATTTTTACAGCTATTTCTATGTCAGCAAATAGCAATTTCAGAACAGAATTCATCTCCTGGGCTTTTCAATGCTCTTTTAAAAATACAGCAAACATACTCTAGTGAAATAAAAAATGGAGATGGTGTGTTTAACAGCTTGATTTCAATGTGCCTTCTCCGTCAGCCACGATATGCAATGAAATTCCAGTTGGTAGTGCCAACATGGTTAAAGAGACACACATTTAAACTTCAAATGTACATTATGGGTGTTTGTATGCATTATATATATTTTTTATGAGTATTTATAAAGTAGGATTCTATTTCTATTGCAGTACTTTACAGTTTTAACAGAGAACAGCTGATGGAGCCAGTTATTACACCATCACAAGCGGGTTCTCAGAAAGATTTCTGGAGCACCTTAAAAACAAAAAAACCCCCAGCCCTATAAAATCTCACTGTTTATTCAGCCAAATATTTACAATGTAATTTTTCTTTTTTGGTCCAGGTTTAGATCCAGCTCTGTATCAGGGGAATTCAGAAGAGCTGGCCTCCAGCTGAAGAAGCCGAATTAAACTGGAAAAATTTCCAAAGGTTAGATGCAACTTGAAAGATCTTCCTTCAGTCTTCTGAGCTATAAATGATTCCTTTCTCATAGCTGTGAGAGGCATCCCATTGAGAAGCTCTACGGAACTATCTGTCCTGAAACATCGGTCACCAAAAATTAAAACTGCTTTCCTTCCTTTGGACAGGCTGTGTAAGGTGCAGAAGAAAACAAACAAGTAATTTTGTAGTTATTTGGACTTCAGTTATACATTTAGAAGAGTTTTTAATTTATGGAATACAATTTTTTTTTTTAGGCCTGCCTCTCTTTCCAAATACTCTGCTGTATTGCTTTTTGAATTAAAAAATTGGGAGTGCTTGGGTTTTTTGATCTTTTTTTTTTTTTTTTTAAGGAAAAGCCCAGGTGCTCTCTATGTTGTCTACAGGATAGCTGCCTTGGGGGTCATCTTTATACAGCAGCAGAGGCAGGACTGGTTACCGTGAAATTAAACCTCCCCAAAATAAAAACTCGTATTTTGAATAACTACATTTTGTTCGGTGATTTCAGTGCAAATAGCAGTGCAGGAGAGTATATATTGCGATATTGGCTTGCAGAGAAAGCCTAGTTTTCTGATTTCGATTTTTGTGGTTTTTAATATTGTACCAACCTTTATGAAATAGGTTCCAAAAGGCACACTTAAAACCAATTAAGATTGGGGGGAAGAATCAGAAACTAATAATTCACTGAAACACTGGTTTTCTTAACAGCAAATGCTGATGGCTTGATGCACAATAAAAACATCCTTAAACGTAATTTTAAAAAAAATATTTTGTTTCTAATTATATTTTATTATGTTGTTTTCAGTGGCATCCAGGCTAGTGTTACAAGAAGACTGGTCAGTGAAAACTGCAGACAAAAGCAGTGTCAGACATGCTATACCAAATATGTCATAGAACAATTCAATACTCCAAGAGGAAGGGATTAAGAGAAGATGAATTGTTTGTGAGTAATTTTATTTATAGTGTCACTTTGCCTCAGGAAGTTTCCATAGTTTGCCACATGTCACCTGTTTTAAACTTAATGAACTCCTAGAAGACCATGTCAAGGATACTGTGAGTCTTGATGTGGAAAATGAGGTATGTGCAATGCATCATAGTATCCTTCAGTGATCGTACAGCAGCGGTGTTGCTCCCTTTCGCTATCATTAATAATAAAGCGCAGACTAAGTAATTCTTTGGAGGCAGAGGCAGGTGAAGTGGCACACTGAATTACTTCACTAACCTTTCACCTTTGAAAAGAGAGCTCAAAATCAGGGCACAAGTGAAAATGAGTGCAGTGCACCACTAATCCCTGTTTGTGCGGCAATAAAACTAGCCTCGCGGTTGGAAGTCTGATCAACACACGCGTATGAACTGGAACAACAGGGTGATTCAAGCCAGAACAAAGGGCGGTAGCAGGACTCTGAATTGCTTTACACAAACTAACTACAATTTATTTCTGACTTTCATAAAATCACATTTCCAACTATTCATATAGAATGGATTTATCCATCTACAAGGGTCTTTGAAAACCGCACAAAAGAATGATAAAGTGATCAGTGAACTTAGTATAAAAAAGAGAACAAATAAAATTAATTGTTTCAGTAAAGAAAAAAAGTAATCCTTAGAGGAGAAAGGAACAAATTCTAGAAAGGTCTAATGTCTACTAGGAAAGATGTCAGTGAAGGTAATATTCATTTTATACGAATACATTATATTGAATATATAATATTCAATTACAATTTATAGCAGAAATCATATGATATGGAGTACAATGAACTCTCTCCTGAACTTGTTTCAGGAACTAGTTTTGTGGATTTGGTTGGTCACATCTTAATACACCATAGAAAAATTCTAATATATATAGCCTACACCTGTGTGCTAAAACAGCAAAATATGCCTGCTGAAATGGTCTTAGAGTTCGTGTACGTCATTAGGCTGGCTACTATGGTTGACATGGATTGGACAAAGTAGGCAACTATATGACCTTAAAGCATTGGTCCCACCAAAGAAAATAACAAGGAATGCAATAAGATATCCTTTGATGTAGCGTTCTTAGATACAAGGTGATCGAATATATTGGAGTCAGAAGAAACAAAGGCTGGCTTTGTTATGTCACTTCTATGTTTCAAATAAAACCCGGGATTGTCTTTCTAGGTATAGCATGGGAAAAAAGGAAATACAGGGTAGATGCATAAGAACTTAGGACAAGATCTTTGCAAACCAATCTGAATATTTACACTACCTCCCTCTGCATCTAGACAGCTAAGCAAAAACTGTGATAGATACTGTAGCTTGGAGACTGTGTCATTTCAAAGCCAAAAGTTTGCCTAAATTTTTTGTCGCCAAATAGGAATGTCAACCTACTGGTCACTGTGCTAACACATGGCTAAAGGAGACTTACAGTTTTGCACCGGGCTTCCTATGAAGTTGTTGTGTTTGCCAGTACATCCCATAGTCCTGGACACTCAATCTCCAGCCCTTGGCTACTTNGGGTTAAACCACAACATCTAGTTACACACCTCAAGTCTTTTTCCTGGGAGAAATCAGAGCAGGTGCAGGAGGAGAAAGAGAGGGTGAGATAAAGCATGGAAGACCCTGAGGTCTTGTTCTGTTGTACAGCCAAGGTGCAGCCAGGCTGCACATCTGGGCAGGTAAGCAGGGAAGCGGTCATGTTGTACTGCTCGCAAGAGGTGAAACTCTGGAGTGCTTCTTGGTCATCAGAGTTTGCAAGTAGTCATGATGACGCCAAGGAATTTAAGAGGTCTTACAGTGGTGCCTTAGTTTCCCATCTGTAAACTGGACTAGTGCTTCTCCATCACCCAGGATATTCTGAGAATAAATATGCTAAAAATTGTGAGACATCTGGATACTGTGGTAAATGTGGCTGTATGGATGTGTATTGTAAAGTGACTGACGTCCATGACTTGACTTTAAATTTTGAGCTCCGTAGAATTGTCAGAAACACATTTGACTTCTCTTAGTTCGTACAATGACTGAAGTTACACAAATATTAATATGCGTGAATTAATATGTGTGTATTAATATGTGAAGTTACACAAATATTATGCGTGACTTGATTCCAATGTCCAAACTGTTGCCTGGAGAAAAGTGTTACCTATCTTCAAAAATAAAAGAGCTCTGCAAATCCAGTTTAGAAAACATCCATTTACTAAAATACCCATTTTGGATACATGGAAGGAGAAATTCATTCCTTTCTCTAGGCTTGCATTTGATTGCTGTCAGGCTACCTACCACAGATCTGTGTGAAAAATGAGGCTGCCTCAGAAAAAGATGTTTCAGAAATA
The DNA here is from genome assembly GCA_013400535.1 of Scopus umbretta. Lineage (NCBI taxonomy): Eukaryota > Metazoa > Chordata > Aves > Pelecaniformes > Scopidae > Scopus > Scopus umbretta. The sequence goes on along the minus strand of VZTL01056127.1, from coordinate 39,588 downwards.
AGGAGTATTATCTGGCCCAATTTTATTAACATGGCTCTTAAAGGAAAGCGTTGGCAGTGATTCATCTCTGTATCTTGCCAAGGGAAATCATTCTTGTTTAAAGAGTAAGGTTTTTTCAGTCTTCAGTTTTTAGCAGGATTTCTATAAACTTCACTGGCTGCCTAGGAGTTAGCTGAGGCAATCACGGATCAACGAGGCACAGTGTACTGATCTTGAAGAGTTGTCTTTAATTAAGGAAGAACATGCACCTATTATGAGTGCCAGCATGCTGGAACAATTAAAGTTCTGAAATAACACACTTCACTTTGATGCTTGGATGCGTCTCAAAATTAAAAGCACAGATACATTAGCAATGTATCTGTTCATAATAATGAACTCAACTGAGAAACAGCCATTGTTATTAGAAAAAAAATTAATAAAAAGGTAAATAAGTAAAGTAGTAAATAAGAACTTAATATGAAAGACATTACATGGCATGTGGCTTGATAAAATTTGCAGAAAAAGTTACAGCAATATGTATTTACCTTGTGGAAGATGGCTGTGAGTAGAAAAGAAGGAAATCGCAGCACTCCGATCTCAAAATGCTGTCAAACAGCCAAAATGCTAAGATCCATAATGTAACTGGCATGTATCCATAGGGTCATAACTACATTTTCAGAAAAACACTGTGGATGTTTTTTTTGTCTGAAGATTTACTGAAGGAGGGATAAGTATTCTATAGGAATTCCACTGTGTTTAGCATTTCTTTAATTTAAAGAAAAAAATAACCAGTTTTCTTCTGGATATGTCTCTTCTCACTTTCCGCTAATCACTATCTCCAGGCAAAGGAGTGACCTATGGGTCTTACACATCCCAAACAAACAGTTTAATTCCAAAACAACTGGGTGTAAAAACATTCCCTGTGACCATGCTTTGGGCAGTGTTAGACATCCTATAATGACATGTACCAAAGGTAGATTAGTCTGCAAGAAAAACAGGGGGTCCAATAGGATCCACTTACCATGTGGATTCCCAGGGGACAGGGAGGGGAGGAAGTGTTACTGCATGGTCTGGTCTTTGTTGGCATTTAGACACTGAGAGGAAAATAAGTCTTAAAGGCATCTTCACTTTTAGGAGAAGGGTTTGAATGTGAGCAATATCAAAATCTTCAACTTAAACACATCAGGATCATTTTAGGTCAGATGCAGGAGTCATCTGAACCCTGCTTTTGAATCTATCCCTTTGTTCCTTTATTGCAATTAATCCTTAGAGTAGCTAGAAAAGCCTACATATGTTATAAATGCTGCTTATTTTGTTTTAATCTGATTTTCTCCTTCTCATTCTATTAAATCGCATTATTAATTTGACACATTTAAATCCAAACCTGTTATTACGAATCCCATACCAAATGTCAAAAGAATACAAGAGGCTTTTATTTACAAAAGTGGTGGGGGGCGGCTGGTGAAGAATTTTATCCCTACTAAAGGCCAACAAGACTCTTTTTCGTAAGTCAGGGCTTGAAATCCCTTGGCCAGTTGAACATCCCTTGGAACAGGAACAGGAACTGAGGTGTGCCTGGCATTAACACACCTCTTTCTGTTACCCAATAATAACTTAAAATATAGTCAGGCCTCTCCATTCCCTCTCTACACTTCCCTTTCTCCCAGGGAACACAGGGAAGGAAGTCACAGGCTGTATCTGGCTCAGACATGTCTAAGTTTATATCTGCATCAAGAGGCAGTGGAAGGAAAATGCCTGGAAACTAATTTGTTTGGTATTTTTGTCAGTACAGCCCAGCTGCTCTCTCTGACGGGGCTGGCTTCTTGGGGCTTTTCTGGACTGCGGGCATGGGTCGTTTCAGCCCAGTTGTGCGATCGCATGTTGCGACCATGCCTCATGTTGCCATCTGCATCTGTGGTCCACACTATTCTGGAGGAGGGGTCCGAAAATGTTCCTGCACTATAAATGTAGGAAATAGGTGCCACCTCAGCAGAGTATGGGACAGGGACCTCTGGAGTCAGTCTCACTGCTAACATGTACACTTGACAGTTTTCCGACAGTCCAGAGTGGTGAAGTCTGATCCCTCGAGTGCTGCAGAATTTGCAGCAATACTGCCCTACTGAAAGAGGCATCCAAGGAAGATGCTTGTACCAACACATAGTGGCTCAGGAAAGTATGAAAAACAGAGTGCCACCCTGCCCTGAAGATCGGTACAGGCCAGTTACGGCAGTATTTCTGGAGGCTGATCACTGAGGTGACGTGGGATATCATATGAAGGGAGGCAGGGTGGTGCAAGCTCTGGCGATGACTGAGGAATCAGCAGGTGAGTGAGAAAATAACCTCATTTTAGTAACCAAATGGACTACCCACTTCTAAATTAACTTCAGAACAGGAATATAATTAGGCTTAATTACGAACAGGTTCTAATAGGACTAGAAGGAAAAACAGGTTAAACAAAATAATTAGCATTCATCATGTAGGCAGGTTTAGCTCCTTGATTAGTTGCAATGAAGTTACATGGCAACGCTGAATAAAGATTGAATTTATGATATTTACAGTGATAATTTCGTATTTAGCAAAAGGTAAAATAACTTTATTTGGAAATCTTATCTTTCCTGCGAGAAGGGTCACATTGACTCCATTGTCATGCCTGACTAAATGACAATCCCTTTGTCAAATGATTTCAGGCATTGGCATAAAAAGTCCTAAGACTGAGCCGTAGAAAAAAGCTATAGAAGGTAGAGATAGTAAAGACATGGAAGGTCACAAAGGTATTCCTTCTGCTAGTATAACATTGTGTCTTACAGTAACTTCTACTTTCACGCCACTTTATCTAATCAGTATTATAAAGGCCTAAGCAATGAGGATTCCAGCCCTTAAAAATTTTCCAAAATCTAATTAATCTTAAAGTTGCAAATGCTCCACTCCATAGAAGGGCCTTTTTCTAAGATGGAAAACTCTACAAACAATTTACTAATCAGAGCTCTATTTCTGTATCCCATATGAATGTGAAAATCTTACAGTACAGCCCATCCTTAAATTTGGGACTATTACACCATACATTTTGCTATTTAAGTAACTGTCTGCTACTCCAGTTAATGCACCTGAACTTAATTTGCTGTGAAAATAGGGATTCTGAAACACACACTGCATATAATTTGTTTTATTTGTTGCCTTTGATAGATCTGCAAAACTGTAAAAAACAAACAACCGTTTCCTCCTTCCCTGCTGACTAATGTAGAAAATTAGCCATGCAAAATAAGAGACATGTCTTGCAGTAGTGTAAATCATCTCTGAAGGTAGAGTCTGAACGACTGAGGAATACTAATTTCTGAAACCCTACTCAAGAAAGTGAGAGATTAAATGATTTAATAGCTAACACACATATGCTAACATATATCCAGGATTATAAATTTTGCTTTCAGGACGGACTCCACATTCTTGTTGTGTATCTGTTAGAGAGCCAAATGTCGCAGGCTTCTTTTCAGGAGCTTAAAGCATGTGGAGCAGTGTGATTTCAATGGTGAAACAAGAATAATTGTATTTTAAGAACAGGAAGAAGCAGACTTAAAAATAGTTGTGCTAATCAGGTCCTGAAGGTGGTTCATAGGCAGTCAGAAACATATGGCAAGAAATTTCAAAATCTGTCCTTGCCTTAATGTTAAAAAAGGTACAGAGGAAAAAAAACCCAAAACCTAAAAAACCCCCACTTAGTAAAATGGAACAAAGTTTAAATGAAAAATCTGGGGCACACAAATTCAGCGGGACTGATGCCAGTTTATTCCAGCTGAGATTTGAGCTATTTGTACTAATTGGGAATAATGAATATTAGATTAAATTATTATGAGATTAGAGATTTAAGTGTAGGAACACAGGTAAATGTGATGTCTAAATTTATTGATTTTCTAGTTTTAATTATTTTTCCCTTAAATACGCTCAGTTCTATTAGTGAGAAAATATATCCAGTAGAATTGGTTAAGCCCAAAAGTGTTGTATCTACTTTGTTCAAAAGATTCCAATGTAATTAAGGACATGTCTGTATTGGCTAGAGAAAACCTGCATGAAACAAAGAAAATGCATGCAATGACTGTAAATGATTGGAGTGTATTTTGAAAGTAAAAGGTAGTTTACTTTGTATCTTGCAAGTCATTCAAATTAAGCTAGGATTCAATATTTATAGATGAGAAATAACTAATAGTTTTATTTAAATACTTCACATTGTTAAACATTTAACATTGATGACTTATTTTGGTCTCAGTTCACACAAAGATTTATTATGTGTATGCATTAAATTACCTGTCTTCTCTCTGAGGTAATGGGCATAGGAAACCTCCACTGGTAGTATTTTAAATTACACATGTTTATTGGAAGGAAAATGAATTGTAACCTTTTGTATTTGCAGCATCCGTCATTCATGCATTTTCTCAAGTACTTTTAATTTAATGACGGTTAAGGTAAAGCTCAGAGAAACCCTGTGTTTCTTGAGCAGAAGTACACAAACTTTTAAAAAGCCTGTATGTATATTTATCATATAGCTTTTATAAGCTTTGTGTAAAAAAAATACATCAAAATGCCAAGTGTATTTGTTTCCAGCTTTAGTTCCATTTTGTGATAAGACTGAATTTTGTATGTTCTAGAAGCCCGTTTTGAGGAATAACAAAAATTAGGAACATTTAAGGGTAGTGACAAGACTCTTTTCTCTCATGAGTGCCAAGTACATACCTTTACATTTATTTCTTGACACAGATGTACAAAACCTCTTTACTGATTTGGATTTTACTCAATCCCTGATTTAATCAAATGCCATTTAATAAACTGATGGGTATTATTATGTCTGAAGTTCAGTTTTTCTCACCTTGTCTTAAATAAAAACAAAACAGGAGTAGAAAACTTATTGAAGAAGACAAGAAATCATTAGCAGCATGGTCAAACCTTTCCCATTTAAGCAATGGTTAAAGTCTAAACTTATTTCTTCTGGAAAAAAAAGACAAAATAAGATGTGACAGGTAATTTTGTAAAGATTACTGAAAAAAGTGGTCTTGCTTATCTTTTCCACAGTAAGAAAGGAGCTCAAACAAAAAACCCAACACATTTAGCAAAACTTAAAAGGAAGTAGATGCTTCATAGACCAAATAGTTGAACACATCCAAGAATACAGTGTGGGAATATTAGGAGGTAATTTAGGAAAATTAAAAAAGAATTAGAAAACACAGTAGTCATGGCACCACCTAAGTTACCATTGCAAAGGCTATTACTGCTCGTGCTTCAACACATAATCTGATCGTTAGCTGTGGTTAGGAGGGAGTTTCCTTTCCACTGTATTACTGTATGAGTAAAGTGCTTTGAGGGAATTTTACACTTTTCACTGAGCCACTGCGCAATGAGCAGTTACAGGCAACATACCTGACTGAACCAAGTAGTACTCATTTTCTGCTTCAGAATGACTATATTCCTCCTTCTAGTGAATATTCTTTGTCGAGTTACAGATACATCAGATAAAACAAGAATAGGTTAAGTGTGTGTGTGAGTGGTACCTGGAGCTCTAGCTAGTGACTGCTCTATGCCTTGAATACCACAAAATCCAGACTGCACATTTTATTTTTAAGTAGTAATCTGTATCATTCACTCTCTAAATTACATAAACCCACCAATATTCTTCTGAAAATAACCCCAGACACTTTTCAGAGAAAAAATTATTTAAACAGACTGTAGACTTCTGAAACCATAGTGATGGGTTTAAGACTAAGTATTTCTACTTCTATAGTTGTGTTAATCTTTTTAACGATGTCTTGTGAGTTTTGAATAGCCTAAATCTAAACACATGAAATGTCTCTATGCTCACAAACAACGCTCTTCTACCCACAAGGTGTTGTCAATGTGCAACTGAAAAGAGCAAAGATTTAGGCCAACATAAATAGTAATCCTGATCCAAGCCTCCTCCCCCTGCACACATAATTAGGAGATATTCCAAGACATATTTTCCTGAGAACTACTAAAGGGATGACAGTTCACAAATGTTTTTCCTGCTGTTACAATAATCCCCACAGTCATGGGTTCATGTTGAGGGGACTTAGTCAATTGATACGAAGAAAATCTCGTAATGTTTTCATCAGCTCTTTATGGCAAAGCAAATTAATTCTCTTTCAATGCTTATCTATGCATAATTCTCATAATGTGCTGCTGCATTTCTTGCATTTACATATGTTTAATTTCATGTTTATGGATCACGTCCACAGAGTTTAACACATATAGGTGTATACGTCTACAAATATTTTAAGACCAGATGCATAGAAAGTCTCTTCCTGGCAGTGCAGAGAGACTCCTAGTGGGACTTCAGATGCCTAAATCCCACGGGAAGTACTGAAAACCCTGCCAGCCATCTGATGGCATCTTTAGGTGCCTGAATGCCTTTAACATATTGGTACTGTGTGTGCAGCTCACAATATAAGATTTAAACTATAGAATAGCAATTAGTATAGTATATATACTATAGTGTGGTACAGATAGTATAGTACAGTATCTCCTAAAAGGAATGGAAAGAGAAACCACTGAGACTATAAAGGATTTGTAAATATCAGCTGCAGAATATATGATACTATCAGTCCAAATGTGAACATATTACTTCAATAAATATATGGCAGGTTCTGCAGAACTGGCAGGGGAACATACAGTATTTAAAGATAAATAGGTACTCTGTGGCAAAAGGAACTTTGTTGCAATTGATGGGATCGTTTTGCTCATATGAATGAGCTGATGATGACGGCTTTTTCCCAAGGCGATCCTGCCCCTGACGTTGTCATTCTGCACTCACTGAGGGGAGAACAAACCCTATCAGTTTTGTGTTGCATTTTCTTTTCATGATCCTTTCGGACACCTTACTACGATGGCCTTTATGGAAAACAGTCAGCCACACGCACCCATCTACTCTGCTCCCAGTCCAGCAGCACCAAGATAGCAGAGCAACCACACACTGCACTTTGTATTTGCTAAGCAAAAGCCTCTGGAGCGAGTTCATTTCATTTGGAGTCAACCCAAGGCAGAGACTTTAAAAGGGACAGAAAGGTTATGTTGTAACTTAGAACGAACCAAAAAACATTACTACATGAATTGATTCCTCGCCGCTCTAACTGTTGTTCACTGTCTCTTACTTGTTGCCATGCTTGAGTGACGTGGCATAGACATTTTCCTGCTCCAGATACAAAGACAGCGTTTTCCATTGTGATGAAACGGCCCAGAAACCTGCCCGTTTCCTGACAGAGCACAGTATACAAACTCTGAAGAAAAGGGAAAAACAGCTCCAAGCTAAAGAATGTAAATAATCTCAGACAACAGAGCAACTTCATTGTTTACACGACCCTCCACTGCTTACAAAAAGGATATATGGCAAAACGAGATTATTTTGTTGTATGTCTGATAGTACGGTGCTGTGACATCGCAGCTGGTAGCCTGCGGGTGCCGGGGAAGAACCAGAGTAGCATGGGGTTAGCCAGCCTCATAAAACTGGACAAATGAAATATTGTTTTACCAACTTCTAAGTATTTCAGTCCTGTTCCAGAATATTCATCACATTTGACAAATATGTTCTGGATTATTACAGAAGGAGTATTTATGATTTTCCTGTCTTCTCTACGTCTTGAAGAAAATGTTCTAAAAGGAAAAAAAATTGCATTACAAACCAGTAGAGAGGAAAGACTAGGAGTCCTTTTTAATAAACTGAACAAAGCTGTTAAGCTGCTAAATGGGAACGAAAAAAATCAGACTGGATTCTGAAGCAAAGTTTCTGATAGTAGCAAAATGTGCAGATTATGGCTTTAAGGAAAAAAATTACAAGAATGAGGAAAATGAGAAGTGGCTCATCCCTTGAACTTGCTGTCATCCAGAGTTTCTAAATTCACTTCACAACCGGGGGTGAGGGGAAAAGAAGGAATGATAATTGGGAAGTCTAAAAAATTGCAGAAGGAACATCTGACATGAACTGGCACTGACAGAAAGCAGCCTCTGCTATGGAGAAGCACCAGATGAGGAGAAACATCATACATGCTTCCTCTTAGATTGAGATATATAGAAGAACAGAGAGAAAAAAAATACATCCAGTCTGCTGAATGGCGAGGGGCAGGACCTGTTCTTCATTACCTGGGGCTAGGTAGTCTTTTTAAAGTTCAAACATGGAAGCCAAACAGCAGAGCCGTGACCACAAATCAGCCAAATCCTCACTTGGAACCAAATGCTCCAGCATGCAACAGATTTTATTTTTACAGCTATGTTATATTTTCTTTTATTAAGCTGCCTTAGCTTAGCTTTATCTTTAAACCTTTTTTTTGGACAGGCTAGCACTTTCAGATCTCACTGTAATTCTGAAAATAGATCTTTTTTATTGATAGAGTGGACATCTCTTAGTGTATTAAAATACATGCCGGTATGGCTGGAGCTTATTGACTGAAAAATCCAGAGCTATCCCTGTGGAACCTAATGTGTTCACACGTGCTCGCTTTGCAAGTGGTGGTGACAATTTTAGATGTTAATGCCTGTGCACCAGAGATGATCGCTCCAAGGCAGAATCAGGAGAATGGAGTGTGTCAGTGGGCATCTTGCTGAAGGCTGGCAGCCTTGCTCCAAGTCCCAGTGGGACATGGGTTTTCCTGAGATGATACAAATGAACCTACTTCCCTTTGCCTGGGGTGTGCAGAAGATAATTCCATGGGTGGTGCAGGGGACAGGAGCTCCTGGCAGCGTGGCAAGGGACTTCCTTAACTGCCCTATCTAGATTTACCTGTCAATACCTTATGCAAATTGGTAGAGATTAAGGAATTGCTACAAACACGCATTTAGATGAAGCTTAAATTTCCCAAATACCAACACAAAGTCAGAACATGGAAGCGCTCAAAACTTTCTAAACACCAGATCTATCCACGGTGCACTTGCGCCCATACCCTGGGGCCTCCTGCTAGGCACGCAGGTATGCACCCCGGCCGGAGCGATTCCAACAGCGAGCTTCAGGGAAGGCTGCTGAAGGCAAAGCTGCTGAGGGATGGGGCAGTGGCACTGCAGCAGGACATCAGCTTCCCTCTGAAAGCGTACACTGCTGGCCGAAAGGGAAATGGGCTGAGAAATCAAGACAGTACGCTAATTTGATTCTTCCCCGCACATGTTGTCTGACTTAAGCCTCCCCACCTACTCCCACTTTGCAAAGATCCTGGAAACAGACAGCAGCAATTCTAGCAGCTTTGTAGCAGGGCGAATACCGTTCAGGCTTTTAGGGCTTTTATGCTTATGTTGAAAAGTCACTCTCCAAAGTGCTGTTTCAGATCCCATTGAGGATCAAAGATATGCATTAAATTACACTATTGAATCCTTTTCTGCAGAGGATGACAGAACTGGGATTTTATACTCTCAGCAGTAAGAGTACAGAACCTTACAAACCTTTAGGAAAATAACAAGGAAAAAAAAAAAAGGAAAAAGGAGAAAGAATATCGTAATAACTGCACCCCATCTCTAGTTTCCTAAATACCAGCACCCTCACGCAGGTGCAGCTAAGGGTGTTAATATTTTTTTGGCAGAAAATTTAGGCAAACCTAAATCATGCCAAACCACACGGATAACTTGTAATTGCAACAGAAAAACAACAATAGGATGTTATACAAAATTGCCAGTTATACCTACTCTGTGATGAAAACAATGAAGTTTCTGGGGAAGGTAAAGGCGAAACATAGGATGACTCATATAAAGAAAGCTTGAAAACATGTCTTGTGTCCCTTAGTGACACAAGTAAAGATCCCCATAATCCTAGGATCGTGTTTGACTCTGTTTATCTATGTTTAGATAAATGTAAGTCATTAAATTGCACAGCCACATTACTTAATGTGGGTTAACAAAGTATGAAACCACCTAGTAAATTCATGATTCATGGCAGTACTTGTAAAACACCAGCACGTATACTTCTAACCGAGGTACATTATATTTGAAAACCACAATACGCGTTGCAAAGTTTTTCAACACAAGCAGTCTACTTTTCAGATGTAGAGCAACTGCAACTTCTATAAAAATTGATGGGGCTCACATCAAAGTAATGTAGCCATATCCGTCCAACTCATTTACTCTTATAAGTACATTTACTGCGAGGACACATGCACTTCAATCTCAACTACGGACACAGCAAACTTTACATGTAACACTGCACAAACTCTCTCACGTTTTCTGGTGGGTTTAAAGGACAACAAGAGACAAGCAGCTTTACACTGCTAGTATAATACGCCACTTAAGTACCTGAGAGCAGAGTCAGGCCAACTAACCTGGCCAGTGCTGACCCAGGTGAAGTGGTTAACGCTGTCAGACGTGCTTTTCCTTTGCCAGAGGTTAATGCCCTTCTCTAGCAAAAGCTTTTTCTTTCTTTTGCTCTCCCTTCCTTCCTTTTCCTTTTCCTTCTTTTCCTTTTCCTTTCTCCATCATTTCACTAAATTGGGTTAGGAAGCAGACAAACAGTGAAAACGACAGGGCTAAGAAAGAAATAACCTGTGACAGGGCTGCCAGTGAGATAGGGACATCCAACGGGGAGCAGTAAATATTTCAACCTGGATGGTGGTGATGATGAGCGGGTTAATCTGGCTAGCCGTGCCGCATGCCCCGATGAACTCCGCATGAGTCAGGCACGTTGAGGAAGGATGACTGCAGGGGCTGTGAGGACAAGCAGGGGAACAGGAAGCCTCCCTTATGGAAGGAGGCTAATAGACACAGGTCTGGTGAGTGTGCAGCAAATAAAGACCAGGAGGAAAGAGGATAGTTCTTCATTAATATATCAGGAATGAAAACCAGGAAAACTGTCACTTAAGCTGTAGGATAAGAGATGCTTAAAAACCAGTGGGTATAAAATCCCTGTGAATCATTTCAGGCTAGAAATCTAGCAGTGGTTTCTGTAGAGCAGAGCAAGCGAGGCTCTGTAGAGCCCCTCAGCAGTTTTTTTGGTTACACCAGCCAGCCAAGTGTTCAGCCTAACCCAGCACATTTGTGGGAAAGTAATGCTGTGGCTGCTCCCCATCTCAGGCTGCCCCTCTCATCCTCTGTCTGCACCACCATGCACATCCCATCGCAGGAGCTCGTAGCCAGGCACGGCCTGCCACACGGGGACCAGCGGCAGGAGCAGCGCCAAAGCATTTGCTTTGGGAAAGTCAATGGTACGATCGTGGGATAAAATCCCCACTGGCCATAGAACCTGCATGTGGGAAAATCGGTAAGGAGCTAGAGGCGGAAGGTGACACCAGAAGTGAAGAGGCTGGTGTGAGGGAGATGGAGCAGGTTTTGTTCTGATGTCCCAATCAAGGCTTAGTTGCGTGTTATCAAACAGACATGATTCGACGATAAGAGTGTTCAGACATCAGGAATAATCAGGCCAGCAAAGTCCAGACTTTGAATGTGTGAAAAAGGAGGCCACATGAAAAAAAAAAAAAAAAGCTGCAGCACAGTCTTGTCATTCAATTTATTTTCTCTGAAACATTTGCCAATGAGAATTTTCCTGGGGCTTGAGAACCTTTGGCAGGGCTGAGGTGGCAATGACCAAAGGAGAACAGTAAGCATTTCAACCCAGATCAGCATCACCAGCTCTCTAAATATAAAAATCATTAATTTGTTTTCATACTTGAAGCTCAGTAGAAATACAAAACCTCAGGGGCCATCCACACTTGAAAGGACCTTTGGATTAAGGCAGCGTGGGAATTTACACTCCCCGGGCTACACTTGAATACTTAAAGTACAGTTGACTTTTACTCCAAGTAAGACAGTTTTTCGTGACTTGACTTAATACATTTTCAAAGAGGGGAGTGTCCACACATGGAGCTACTCTGAAATAACTAACTGCCCACATAGGCAAGCCCTAGCAGCTAACACTGGAAGTAAATATTTTCAGCGCTCAAGCACAGAGCCTACAAGCACTTACTCACATACTCGGTTTCATGCAGAAGAATGTATCTATCAGGCTTTGTAGGGTTGCTCATGCACATGCCAAAAAACTTACAGGATTGGGGCCCTGCTTTGTAGAAAGAGATGCGTGCTGTGCCCCAGCGTACCGCCTTAAAGAAAAACATGAATCCCCGGATTGTGCTAGTGTATCCCATCACCTCTCCCATCTCTCTGATGCCATTCCAGTTGGCTCTCTCGCACTCCCAGATAATTCACACGTGTTCATTCATACACAAACTCTACAGCACCCCTTCCCCACACGAAAAAGTCAGCCAGCTGTTAAAAAATCCAGTCATTTCATTAACACAGTTTACTGGCTGATGCTGCCAAGCAAAATAGAGATAATTAATAATAATCAGGACTGAAGGGTCTGAGACAGCTTATGAGTAGAGGATTGTATTAGTTGTTTAAAAAGGACAAACTCGCTCCTGCCTGGAGTGATAGGGAACAAAGGGCGGTGATGTATAACCGGGGAGGAAAGAGACTCTCTCCGTGGCTTTTGTAGATTACTGTGTGAATGACAGGAGCGGCAGGAGCAAATACCTCTTTTCATTTGCTCAGCCTGCTGGAGAAGAATAGCAGCGCTTGCCAATGAAGCTGCAGCTGTGCTCCAGCTCCGTTTAATCACTGTGTATGACTGAGGGTTAATTAGCTGCCATTCTTACTGCTATTTGTTGTTCTAATGAAGATTTGCATAAATGTAAGACTAGGGGGTAACTGATACTTGATTTTTCCCTTCAGAGAGGCTGGGGGTGGAAAACTCACCCATCCCAAGTGTTTATGTTTGTGGGAGATTCAGTGTTGCCTTTCCATTTGACCTGATCTGCTTCTGGCTGATGAATGGTGAACAAAGAGTTCAGAGTTGCTTATCAAATCAAGACCCCTGTTGGGATTCTGCCTTTAGAAATGGGCAGACTACTTAGATGAAGAGAGGATTGAGGGATTACAAAATTACTCCCAGCTGACAGAGAGAAAAATACATATAAGCATGTTTCTGTATCTATATACGTACATATATATGTGTTATATTTCAGTGATAGGTATCTCAGTGGATATATATCTATCAGTGATTTATATCTCTATCTATCTATCTATCTGTCTGTCTGTCTATCACGTTCAATCTGGATAGCATGGAACCAATAATTTGTTAATGATAAAAGGTCATAAAAAATTAACGGGACAAGCAGTACAATCAGAACAGGCTGTAGCATATTAGGCAATACACTGAAGAGTAAGAACTTGGAAGTTTTTGCAAACCTTCTGTTGTGCATCACTAACATTCAAAGTGCACTTATTACAAAAAGGTATCTAACATGAAACAGGACATCTCAAAGGAAGGCAAAAACGACTCAGCGGTTTACATCCACCTGCCATCAGCTCCTCGCAAGAGGGGAATTCACAATACAGATTAAAAAATTGCATTCATTCCTCAAAAAATCATGGGAAAATTTTAACATGAAGCAGTAACAAAATCCCAAACTATTTTGTAATTAAAGACAACATTTGACAATGAAACCACAAAATTGTTTTATTTATGACGGTCATGACAATGCTTATGGCTGCTAACTGAAAGAAACCGAAGGGAAGAAGAACCTCCTGTTTTCAGTGTGTTAACTTGTTGCATATGATAATACATTATGGGCAACTCTTTTCAGTGTTCCTCTTACACACTTGGTCAGCTAAAACTGTTGTTTGACAGCATCTGTAAAATAGTCTAAGGGAAAGAAAAAGATTGAGAGGGCAGAGGTAGTACATTTCTAAATTTCAAATCACTGCTGGAAAGTGGCCGGCTTTCAAGTTGACTGTATCCTTCCAAAGAGAGGTGACCACAAATGAGCACATACTTATTGCCAGTTTCTCAATCCCAACGCAGCTTTGCAGTGTCTCTAGCTCTTTACCTGGTCTCTAAGACACAAGTGCAAATATTCATTTGCTTTGCTTTACACTTCTGTCATCCATCTGCCTGACTTCCTATAGGAACCTGTGCATATTTTGAAGTCAATCTTTCAGAGATGTAAGCAGAGAGCATCCAACACCCGAAATAAATGTACCTGAAATGGTAACACAGGTCTCCTTTACCACTCCAGTTCTTAGCTGGAAGGAATGCTACGGGTTTTAACACTATATACAGAAACCCACAGGAAAATAAAGCCAGTCAATTGCATTTTTGCCCACTTTCACCTTATTTTCAGCTTGGGAATAATTCAGGCTTCTGTTACAGCTTTTGACTCAGCCCTTGATTACACAAGAATCTCACATTCTGCCCTTTGCAAAGCAATTTTTAGCCCTTTGGTTGGAGAGAAAAGCTTAAAAACAGGAAACCTAAAGGTTTAAAAACTAGATGGCAAATTTAAAAAAAAAAAAATTGAAGTGTACAACAAAAAATAAACCAGTAACAACCCTCACAACGTGTAAACAGATCACTTAATTTCTATATATTACGATATTCCAAGGCTGCAGTCAGAATCATTCATTGGTAAATAGGGTAAGAGAAAGTGGAAATTACAGATCTAGTGGTCAATGGCAGAAAACAAATCTAAAAGAGCTGAGGGAAGAGGTTAAGTGCTATGCTAGTTAATAAGAATGACAGCTTGCTTTGAATACTCATACTGGCTGTCCAGGATATTGAATAAACCTCATTTAAATTAATTTTCATTATTTGTAGAGTCTGTGTTAGACATCTATCATTGTCAGTACTATTAATATTCTTTTCAGAGACCGTATTATCAGCATATTTAAATGAAAGCTTTCCTTTTCAATATTTATTAACTCATTAATATTTCTTGGTACTAATATCCTGGTTGTAATATCCAAATTAGTGCCTACTACAAGGTATTTTCTACTGATTAGACTTTTTGAATTAAAAGATTGTTATTCTCAAGTACTAAAAATGCACTTGAGCTCCTGAAATGGTGCTTTCTTTCTGTACTATGTTTAATTTAAATGAATGGCATTTAAAATTTACATTTTTATCTTTTTTTAGTAAGTAGCAGTAAAACAGGGCACTGACCATGTTCTAGTAGCTGACCGAATATGAACTGTGAATGAACACGAATGTGAAAGTTAATTCGTCTTACCCGGGTTGCAGTCTGTGAGGAGGGAGCAGATGGAGAGGAGAACTTTAGAAATGGTTAATGCTGGGCTCCAGTTGTCTTTTAAAATGTCCAGGCAGATGACGCCTTGGCTGTTAATATTACAGTGGTAGATTCTTGTCCGAAATGTTACCTAGAAAAGACAGTGGGTCTAAGTACAATAGTGTTCAAGCCAATAATTACATGATTATTAAGCAATAAAAAAATATATGAACTAACATTCTGCTTTCCTGAGTGAAATGACAGTACTTTGCTACTGTCAGGTAAAGACTGTGCAAGACAGGGATGTGAATCAGAAAACAAAGAAAATAAAGTCTGCCTCTTCTACCTGCCAGCAGTGGAACTGGTTTGTGCAAGGTGAGAATGGCACGTGTTTCCTGAGCCTCCTCTTGCCGTGGTCTCACTGATCTCATTAGTTTTGTATGGGGCCAAAAAAAGCTATTCCAGCCCCTGATCTGGACAATGTTCGTAACTCAGGCCCACAGCTACTTCATGCTTTGAAGGGAGGCAGAAGAAGACAGATTCTTCTGCTGACTTCACGTCTTCACTGTTTGACTCAATAGATTAAGCTGGAAAAAAATGTGGAGGCATCACATCAGTGACTCCGGGAAAAAGTAAAGTGAAATATCTCTGAGAAAGGCCGCTCAGATGAAATGCTTTTATTTCCAAATTTTAAGTTACCGTTGAATCAGTAGAACTGCTACAAACACCTTTTGGATTTTGGTTTGTTTTTTTTTTTTTTGTAGTTGATTTTGAGGATTTCTGTTTCCATTTTATAGTGTCTCCCAGGTGATCCTGTACGTAACAAACCAAGGAGGAGATCACTTCTTTTAGCCTAGAATGATGTGCTCCTGCTTCCAGTTGAAGACATAGGCCTTTTATTTTAAAAGAAGTTCAGCTGTGAAAGTCCACTTTGTAGTTCAGAATAAATACTGGGGATACTGGATGAGAAGGCACAATATAAAAAACTACCCCCTGGGGGTCTCCATCAAGGACTAATTTCTCCATCAGTTCTACCCAAATGACAAGCCAAACCAGATGGGTTTAATGACATGTTCACAACATCTAAAATTAAGATGTACAATTTCCGCGGTCTACCTCATCAGCAATAACCCTGCCAACAGAGGGGCTGATCAGGCAGGAGACAACAGCAGGCAAAGCACACCCCAATTTAAGAAATCTGTGCTTTTCACCAGAATTGGACAGTGCTAATACCTGGGAGACCTTAGGCACCTATCCTTGCTCTACTGCAGAGATAAACCTAGTTCTGGAGAGTAATAAAAAACGGTGATAGGCATGCTCCTGTTTCGATTTTATTCAATATCAGAAATCTCAGTGATTTCAGTGGGATTGAGATCAGGCCATTTACCAGTAAGCAGAAGAGAGGATACAAGTGAAATAACACAGTACCCGGTTTACTTCTATTAAAAAAAAAAATATTCCCTAACACACTGAAAAAACTCTGTCCTTTTGGATTAAATCAAGCAGCTTTGACAAAATAATGGAAAGAAAAGGTAGTAGATTTACGGTATTAAAACACTACATTCAACAAGAAATACTTCTTCCCGTAAGTACTTTTCCACATAAATCTGGGAAAACACTTTTGGGCCCAGTGTCATGCACCAGTGAGTTCTGTAACAAAGATCTCAACAAAGCAAGTTCATCAGTTTTTAAATGCATCTATGTCTAAAGGTATTGCCAATTAATAGGATAATTTAATAGTTTGCCACTCCATACCCTACATCTTTGTAGGTTTTTTCCTTTCCCCCCCCTTTTTTTTTTTTTTTAGTTTTACTTATTGTTTTCCAGCCTAAGTACTTCACTTCCGGGACTTTTATGAGAATTTAGAATATTTCTGGCACAATGAGCTCAATTCATACAAACACTATAGCCAGATGATCTATTTTTTTCCCCTCATTAGGAGTCCAAGCCTGTTCAGCATTTGGAGTGAAGGAAGTCTTCTGCAAGATCAAGAAAATAGTATTTAGTGATAAAATTAAACATTTGTCTACAAAAGGAAGCTATTTTGGACAAGGAAGGTTACAAATACACAACACTATCTTACACAACTACCTCGTGTAAGGTTAACTACCTTACACAAACTGCATTTCAAAAGTGTCCACAAAGGGAGCTGGTGTGGAGGAGCATCCTGTGAATTGTAGGTCAGCGTTCATTAAGTCCCCAGAAAGATTAACTCCAGGCACCCTTATACTTGAGATGTAAGTGAATCAGGGAATGCTTCCTAGCACTATGTCCCATGACTCGGGCAAACATTTTAGCACCTGCTTAATTTTAAGTATTGTATGCTTACAGCTGGAATAAAGCTTTGCTTAATTTTTTTCCCGAACAAAGGTGCTTTCCTACGCTTCCATGATGAAAAATTTGAGGACTTTATGCAGTGATATGTGAATACACTGAGTAATAAGATATATGTGGTCTCACTGATAGTGGGGGAAACACATTGAATCCATTGCACAGATTAAATTATACCCTCTAAATTACTTACAGATGGGTCAGTCTGAGCTTGTAACCTGCTTAAGAGAAGGCTGTCAATTTAAGCCTGTATTTTAATGTGTAACTGTTTTGTCATCAGCAACTGTTTTGTCCTCAGGACAGACACGTTGCCACACATTCCCCTGACTTATTGGCTTTTGAATCACTGAAGTAGGGACACTGGGAATTTGGCAGGATTCAGAGAGCCACTGGGATGAATGGAGATAGTTCACGTCTTTCATGAACTGTTCAACACTCCATTGCCATCTTAGGCTATCTGGTGGATAAATTCATGTGGGACTACACCCATTTATAGTTGGAAGGCTACTTTTAGCAAATACAAAGACCTGAAATGTAGCATTTTTTCACTATGAGCACATCTTAAACCCTGAGAAGGCGCCCACTCACAAGATAAGGCTTGCTGCTTATGATTGACAAATATGTCACTGACTCGCCAAACTTGCCAGTGCACTTTAAAATGCCTGCCCAAGTACACAGAGACATTTTAATGACAAAAAATCGAAGCTTTCATAATTTCAAAAGAAGCTGTACTAATGACAGCCTTAATACCCTGGGAACGGTGGACTGATGGAGGCAGGTAAGGGTGTTCTTATCCCAGAGCAGCGTACAGTACAACTGGGATGACATGCTGCTTTCCTCGTCTAGGTATTGCCTCAAATTGCAGCTAATGTGGGAAATGCTGACATGTAACTTTCTGGATGTTGTGTTTACCATACCCACACTTTAAAGTAATGCAGGGTCATTCCTTTTATATATGTAGAGAGAAACCAAGTGATAATACCATTCCAGGGGAACTACATTTTCTTTATTATGGTCATATTTTTACCTTTGATGCCACTTAAATGGTTCCTATAAACGGTGCACTCTAATTCTATTTATCCCCTAATGAAAACACCTAAACAATCCCATGCATGGGCTCAAGGGAGTGTGTGGGTGTATAGGAGAAGTTATCAGACAATTGCATGGTAGAGGAGTAATTTACCATTTTTTTGAACAATAAGTGTCCTCTACGGATTTACTCTCTTTGATTCTGCAGTTTTAAGAGGGTATCTCTTTTTTGCTGAATAAAAGTGCAGGTCAGAAAAATGCGAATTACGGGAAATAGGGAAAAATGGGACTATCTTCTGAAAACTGAAAGAGTACTATAAACAACCTTTTGAAAGGTAATGATAAGGTATTTATATTCAATCAGTTTTGGAAGTAAACAATAATAAACTCATCTGTTTATCTACCGCTGAATACCAAACCCTTCTGAATACTGTAAAACAGAATGAGACAATTAAAAAAACCCTTTATATAGTCTCTGAGAAGAAAATGAGGTTGTCTATTCAAAAAGGGGAGAAAAAGTGATTAGAGAGAAAAGAAGTACATGGAAAGCTATGGCTGGCTGTTCATTGAATAAGTTTTAGGACCGAAAAAAAGACTGTTTATAAAATCTGGGAAGAGCAAATTAAGATGGATTTCAGTTGAGTGATTGGAGGCAACTGGTTGTAGGCAAGATAAATCACTTCTGGATCTCAGAGTGATTTTGAACACCAGTTTTTCAGCATGATGTAGCCCTAAAATCACTCCTTGTCTCTCTTTTGCACCTAATGTTCCCATGTTAGGTGTAAACCCAAGCAGCCACTGTGGCATTGGCATCTACGTGTGTGACTTGTTTAACCTTCACTGTGAGATTCAGAGACAGGCACGTAAAGACACCGCAGCTCTGAAAGGGCTGGTCCCAACAAACACATCTCATGCACTTTCAGACTCCACTGAATTCAGTCGTAATTCTCATCAAAAATGTATCAGGAGGAAGAAATGATTTCTCCAGTTTTGCATATTAGCACACAAGAGGTTACAGTGTGCACTCAGGAATTGCTTTCTTCAGCCTGTTTGGGTTCAAACCCTCGCCTTCCATTCCTCATTCCTCCCACTGAGGCCTGGTGACTGAGAGATGAAAGATTCCCAGAGTCAACAGGAGAATAAACAAATACAACCCCTTTTTGCTCGGCCAACACTGGAAGCAGGGCTGAGATCCCAGGGCTCTCATTCCCGCAGTTTTGGAAAGTTCCTTTCAAGCTCTTTCATTTCTTACCAGGGTGCAATCCTGCATGCCTGCCTGAAATGAAACTTCTGTCTTCCTCAAATATTCCCCTGGAGTTCTGTTTTAATAAAACTGTGGTGGCACTACCTGAAGTCGAAGAAGTTGTACTGCATACAGAAAAGGTTATATATATATTAAAAAATATGATGCCCTTTATGATGATGTTCATGGAGCTCAGGAGGGAGTAAGTAGTTCCCATCTCAGTTTGTCAGACTTTATGAGCAATAGATTTGTCTGCTCGAATAGAGAGAATAGTAAAACCAAGATCAGGCCGATACTCTTTAGTCATATTAGAAAAATACAATAAAATGACTTACATGAAAAATAGCTATAGCACCGTGTGACACAATGTTCATGCAATAGCCTTTACACTAATTAGCATCCTTAAATTTCTTACAGAGTGTGCTTCATTTTATCTATAGCCAGCACTGAGGCTGCCTTTCTAAGACAGGGTGATCCATCTCCTGTTTGTAAGTACAGATTTGTAGCATGCACATGAACAACCGTTGAGATACTTAATGGATTATCACATAAAGTGCATAATAAATGACTGGCCATATGATGCTCACTATTAAAGAACACGATTTAAATATACGCCAAGAAATGAACTTCAGCCAGTTCTTAAAAAATTTGCTTACGCCTAATTTTAGTTGGTAAAGAATAGCTATAGTTTATTTTATCAAAGGAAAATACATGTCATCTGCATTAGCAGGAAATAATAAATTGTAATTACTTTTGCTTGACCTACAGAAAAATATGATATGCAAACTACTCTGGGTTTCTGTGGCAAAACGCACCATGTGAGACATAGCTAGCCAAAAGCGATAACAAATTAAAAGGAATATAATAGCATCCACATGAGTTAACCTTTAATATTACTGAAAATGAAACAGTATGAAATATGAGTAATTATTCATTATATTAATGGTAATTATGAAGCTGATTAACTACTTACACTGTCTCATTGAACAGACTGTTGCAGGGAAAAAAATATTGAATAAGCACAGCAATACTAAAAGTCTACATTATGTAAACATATTCATTTTGCGCACAGATTTAATAGCAGAAAACGTAAAAAGGGACCTTGATAATCTTTGATGTACCTGAGAGGGCAAATAAAAAACTATCCTAAACTGTACAAAGTTTTATGAAAAAGAAGGAAGAGCAGGAGAGAACAAGGGAAATGGCTTACTGTTTGGGTTAGGGATGTTCAGCATAGAAACAATATTGTAAGACGCAAAGCATGAAAAGCTTTCTTTGACAAAGTCAATATGAGATTTTATAAAATGATTTTAATTTAGTCAGCATAATCTTTCTTACAATCAGTAACTCCATATGGATGTCATCAATAAAGTCCTTTTATAGAGAGTAAAATTTTTTAAGATTTACTGGCTATTTAACTTTTATAAAAGAAATCCTCCCTTTTGTAGTTTAAAGCATGCAGGCTGTACTGTCCTACATTTACGCCCCTCTGAGTTCGCCAAAGTGCTCCTTCATGTTTGGTTTAACGCAACCAACATTTTTACTTTACATGAAAAAAATCACATATCACCACGTGACAGACGGTACCTGGCGTTTTACTGTTCTTCCTAATTCTGCTGTGCTTCTGTAAGGAGGGAGCTCCTGGTTGCACTCAGGGAATCGAGGCAGGGACAGGTGTGGCAGGCACGGGGCTCCGGGCACAGGGCTGCCGGTCGGTGGGGTGTGCGGGCAGGCTGCGGCAGGCACTTCAAGTCCTAAATTTTATTCCAAGAAACCTGGGCCTTTTTCTACTTGCCCAATTTTAACAGCCTTTGGGTATTTAGGTGCTCCCTACATGAGAAGTTCTAGGCAGAGTGACCTCAAAACCATAGTTTTCTGTCCCAATCAGCTCACCTGCTCTTATTCTATAGTAAAACGTACATAAAATTCTTTCTTATCTGTATATATATGTGCGTATGCAAAAGAGGACAAGAAAGAACATTGATATTGATATTGATATTGATGTATTTTTAGATCATGTGCATTTTATGCAGAAGTAAAACGTGTGATATGGCAGAATTACGTAGTTTCTGAAGCATCCAGTAGACATCACAAGTCCTCTTTTGAAAATGTATTTGACAAGCAGTGTGCAAACCACTGCTGTGAGGCAGAAGATATTCCCCATAAGGTGCCTCTACAGGCCATTTTGGGGAGCTTAGTGTATGGGGTATTTATAGGAAATGGGAAGAAATGATGAACCACCTAAGTTTTGGGGAGGGAAAACAGGAAGAATTTAGTTGGATAGGGACATTTTCATCAAGACTAAATAAATCAATACAAACTACCGATATAGATTAGTATATTAAAAACAGAGTGAAAAAGAAGGCTATTCATTAGAAGAAATGGCAATTCAATTTGGCAATTACTAGAAGAATTATCAGGTAACTGAATTCAAAGGAAATCTCAGAGATTTACATGGTATTGCCCTATCAAAAGTGACTTTCGCATTTATTCGCAATAAAATGTAGTTGCTGATCCTTTCCTCAGCCTGGCATATTTCTGCTTGCATTTCTGTCCTCCACTTTACATCTCTCTGATTCTGTCATTTTGGGAGGCATTCAAGTTTCTTAAGGAGCCACCTGGGTTTGAGCTGTCCCAAGCCCTGTACCGCTGCACGCTGCCCTGTAGGCTCAGCATTACCTGAAGATATGGGACCTATGGAACGAACGGAGTTTCACTGCAGGTGGTGCAAGCGTGGGAACTGCACACTGCAGTTCACATGCCTGGGAAGAGCCGCTCCGAGAAGAGCAGGACTCAGGCTGATACTGCTAGCTCTGACAGCGGTCTGCTGGTGCTAGGTTGTCCATTTCTCCCGCTCAAAGACTCCTGCGCATCTGATTTCTGCCTAGAGCCACCTGAAGCCTTCGCTTGCTGGGAAAGCCTGCCAACTCCATTTACTGTTACGGATGAAGGATCCATGGGCTGCTCTCAGCAAGGAGACGCAAATAGCAAGGCTGGGTGAAAAACAAAGGAGCAGGGAGGCACAGGGAAGGGGCCGGGGGAGGCAGCGGTGTGGGAACGCGCCAGGCGAGGGACCATCAGATGATCAGGAGGAGGAGGATGGGGAGGGCAGGAGGCAGCTGACAAAAGCTGTGAGCAGCACAGCACGGCACTGAGAGCTAATGTGATGTGACAGAGGCTATAAGAAAGGTATGACGAGGCAAATGAACGTAAGGGGTAACAGTGACAGGAGACCATCACATTTGAAGGCTGATCATACAACAGCAATATCAGGGCAGGGGACAACAGAAGGTAGGTTGAAGCCCTGCCTGCACTAGGGTTGCAGAGATGGTAAATAGCCATGATCAAATAGGCTGTACTTAAGGTTATTCTGAGTTTGAGAGCTTCAAATGTAAATCGTGTTAATAGTGATATATGCAAGTTAAAGCGTGGGTCCGCCTTGTAAGGTTCATTTTAACAATACCACAAAATGCTTATTGTTTCTCATCTACCCTTGTAAACGCTGTTTTTCTATTATACTGCAGATAAAAGTGTCCTTAACAGCCAATCACATATAAAATAAGAATGAAAAAGTAGAGTAGAAGCCAAGAATAAAAAGAACTTCCCCTCGTACATGAGGCTGAATTTATGAAAATTCAGGTACAAGTTTGTACCACAGGAGAAGGATTCCACATAATGATATTTAGTGCATAGAGATTAGTGTTATATGACAATTACATATAAAGAATTGAAGAGATGTTTAATATCGCCATTAAGACCAGATTCTATAGACACTGTGCATTATATTTACAAAGGAAAAAGACCCTCTTTGCAGTTGAGCAGTTGATTTAAAACAGCTAAGCCTTCAAATGCTGAGAACAATTTTTCAGTCAGTCGATAGACATATGAGATTTACAAGGAGGAAATGGAGTTTTCTGTTATTTTAATTTTGATTTAGAGGTGATTTAGCATATTGTAGCTTTCAAGTCCTGCGAACCATTTTTCAGTCAGCTGAGATTAAAGTCCCTAGCAAGATTAATTGTAGAGTTGGGATTAAGAGATTTTATAAATCACTCAAATTCAAAAATAAAGCTAGCAGAGTACTAGGATAATGATAGATATATCCATATTGTATCAGCTACAGCTAAATTGAATTGACACTGTAATAGACTGAACGCAGTCAAATATGAGAGTAGAAGTTATTAATAAAGATTATTCTTGATGAAAATGCAGACACCACTGCAGTAACAATTCCTGGGGGGGAGAGTTCTCTTGTAGAGCATTCATTTTTCTACAAACACCTGTATGAAAGACCCTGCCATGGCTTCCTGATTTTCCAAGGTTTCCTGCTCCGGATGGAGAGTATGCAAGATAATGAAATTACCACCCTTCCTTCAATAACGATAGTGTACATAAAGATGCAGTGTTAATTTGTCACGATGGCTAAACTGTAGAGGATCTCAGATCAAAAAAGTTTGCATACTTGGGGGATTCACTGATTTCTTATGTGGACTGCAGACAGAAATTGAGCTGAAATTCTTTCAGATTAGGCTGACTGAAAGATGTGCTACCTCCTACTCACACACACGTGCATATATATATATATATATATATGCATACACACCCACCCACAGATACACCCCCCCCACACACACAAGAGACATCTATCTATGCGTAACTCTATATCCCATTAAATACCCCAAAGAAAGAGACAGAGCAAGAGAGAGCTTTTCTTTGCTAAAGCCAAGGGGCGAACTGTCTGAATCCATTAAGGATGAAAGGAAGATAGTTAGCAGGAAAAAGAAATCTCAAAGGTATTTCTAAAAAAGGTTGAGGGGTCATTAAGGCACTGGAGAAATGTAAGGTTATTTCCTTGACAGGCCATCTAAGTATTTTTATTCATTTATTTAAGTGGCTCCTCTGAACAGGGCACAGCTTTATTTTTCAGCCCACTGCACTACAAGGGAGATGCTGTATTTAGGGGCTGAAGTGAAACCTCACCTTGTGACCAAGACAGAAGCCTTATGAGTACCTGGCCTTTAGCCGAAGGTGCGATCTTGTCCACATCTATGCCTTGCTTTGTCCAGACCTTCCTCCTGCCTGGCATCTCCTAAAACCAACACAATATTTAGGATGCAGCTGAAAAGAGAAGGGCGATTCTGCAGGCTGCTTGCCTTCGTGCTGACTCAGCCAACTGGGTGCTCAGCTAATTTCCGCAGCACTACAGAAGCTTCCTCACAGTGGAGGCGAGGAAATATTTTTAATTGATTAGAGCCTCCCAGAAAGCCAAAGCTAATTTGTCAGTTCTCAGATGAGCTGTTCTAAAAATCGTGTTCTCTGGTTGTAGAGATAAAATCGGAGTTAGGCTGGGATGGCCCTCCATCACTCCTATCCAGGCTGCACCAGTCACACATAGATAAACTTTCTTGGGGAAGAACAACTCCTTCCTCTGCATGAGTGTGCTGCAGTTGTGAGTGAAGCCAAATAACATTGATTTAGAAGGAAAGCAGAGCTGAAAGGGTCAGTGACCTCTGGCTTGGAAAATCTGGACTCCAGTTTCAAGGCATGAGACAAAGCTGAAAGACTGAAATAGCCTGACTTCAAAGGGGAAAAAAATTAATATCATGAGAGCAAATTATACTCTGACTTGCCATGTGGTATATTCTATTTTGGTGAAGACTAACTTAATTTGGTGACTTTAGAGAGACACTGACAGGTAAGGACAGAGAAAAAGAAAACTATGGACCTGTAGGGGAAAGACTAGTTGGTCCAGACTGGAAGGGAAGCCTGATGGCAGTGATGCTTGGCTATACAAAACTAGGAACATGAACTGGATGGCACCGTATAATTAGGGGATGTAAAGAATAGAGATAAAACTTTAAAATCTTAGGAGGATGTGATGTTGAAGGCCACAGAGGTGTAAAAACTGAAGAAATACATAAAAATGGAAGCTTTGGATAGATGCTTTTTCTTTGTTTAACCAAAACCTGAATGAATGAGTGATTCAGTTTCTTTTACATGATAAAGACAAGCTGGGAAAGCAGTTTACCTATCTGGAAGAACAAATTGAAATTACTGTATAAATTTGTTAAAAAAATCCCCAAATATAGGTCAAATATCTTTTCTTCATGGGCAAATGTGCTCTCACATGCTTAAGTTTGTTTTAATTAATGCTTTCCAATATGCAGCAGAGTGCCAAATGATCAGAATAGGCATCAACAGTGTTTATAGAAGGAATCTGGATCCTTTACAAAATACTGAGAACTTTGTATAATATAAACCAAACAGTGGTTACTCCACAAAAGTATTTTAATTATATATCAAAAGTAAAAGATATTTATCCAGAATCCACTGTCAATATATTTTTCTTATTTTAAAAATTATTTTACCCTTCCCAACATCCATGTGCAACATACGCACGCATGATAAGAGTGCACAACATCTGTAAATAGATAAGGAAAAGGGATTGTGGAAATCTCTCTGCAGATGTTAATACACTTTGGATTAGGCCCTTTAACAGTAACCATGTTATGTGACATGGGCATTTGCCTTTGGAACCTCAGGCTGGGTCGAGTTATTGCATCTGGGAAACACGGCTTCTGTTTCTTCCCAGGTCTTTTGTGGTCACATTTTTGGAAGATCAATTTTGACAGTACTCATTTAAATGTTTCCTTACTTCATAGTAAAAGAGGGATGAAAATGGCCCACAGAAATCTCAGGAGGAATGTATGAATTCAGTCATAGCAAGAAATGTGAATTAGACCCTTTCTGCTATGTACTTAAAGGGAGGTAATCTTGCCAACAGTCAGGAATACATTTTATGTTTTTCTCAGTACATTCCACAGTCTTGTACTTTATCTCTAGATTTTTTAAGATGATAAAGCCATAAGGAATGGGACTAAACTTAGGAAAAAAATCTACCATGATCTGTTCCCATAACCTTAGGACCCATGATTTGGAGAACAGCACCAAATATCAGAAATCTTGTGGTGAAGTAGAAGAGATGTCAACACCCAGTGGCACAGACAGCACAGTATCGTGAGGCCATATGTTACGTTCCATGTACTTACTACCTTGCTTTTGCTGGAAACAATCGTGTGGAGAACATATTCAGCCACCATTTCCCAACAACATCGACTGGCAACAGCAACCTTATGACAAGCAGTCATCTTCCCATGCTGCTTTATTCAAGGGATTTCCTAAACTATTTTACCTATGAATCAGTTTCATAGGGTCTGGAAAACAGGTGTAACAAAATGGCAACAATTTGAGAGATCCTACAGCAGGACTGAAAATAGGGTTCATTTACAACTGTGGCTGAAGTGAATAGAGTAAGAATCCATGTGTACAAAATGTCCTAGCGACGTAGTCAGTTATATCTGACATTAGTCCCCTGTGCACATGTACTCATTACTTTCTTACAGATAACAATTTCCCTCATCATAAATAATGGCCTTTTAGTAATACAATATGGCATGATCAACTCTCTCATCCTTTATCAAGCAGTACATTTTCATATGATTTATGTGTACACATTTCTTACAGTGACAATTGGCATCAAGATGAAGGCAGACCAAAAAAATATTAAGAAGCAGGACAAGAACCACCTCTTTGCTTGATATTTCATTAATAAGGAATACACAGCTGCATTATTCATGTCTCAGAATAATACAGTTGCTGAACATAACTGAGTGTGGATTGAAAAAGTCTTTACCTCATGGTGAAACAGCAAATTGGACCTTCACCTTGTATTTTGAAATGATGCCTGTTGCACATATTGCCTCGAGACTCAACAGATTCAACAGAGAGAATGACAAAAGATGTCCCTCCAACTTGTCTTTCAGATCTAATTCTTTACGTACTAGGTTTGGATCTCTGAGAGAACTTCAAGCTCTATTTTATTCTCAATAAATCCATTTAGTAGGTATGCCAATATCCCCTAAATAATATAATTTTAATTTGCTGGGGGACTGTGTGTAACCCTTGCATTACAGCTACTACAAACAGTCTAAGCCCAGCAAAGAAGCAAACAAAAGGGCCCTGTTAAGATGGACATCGTATAGCAAGCAAGAAGTCTGGACTGACCTGGGCTGGGAGGGAGTCAGGAAGAACAGGGCATTACCCCAGCTCAGTGTTCCCAAAGTTTTAACTAACTGAAGGAGAAGTTATAAAGTTTCAAATTTTTTCTTCACTGTGTAATCATGATTATCTAAATCAGAAAATGTGCAGTCAGCAAGGTGTACAACCCTTGTAAGTCTTGTCAGTGACCTCAAAGCTTCTCTAAACTGGAACACTAAAAGTGGGAAACAAAGTTAGACCCATCTCTAATACTGCTATACCGACCTCTCTTTAGGTCACTGGCTGGGAAAGTCCAACTTGCAGAATGACAACTACTTTGAATTCACAACTCTCATTCTTTTTAAAAACTTTTCCTGATAATATCAATGTTAACTACTATAAACATTACTACTGTGGCATTAAAATTCTGTTTATAAACACTTCTCTTTCAATAGTGTACTCATGGTAATCAGCTACTCTCTCTTTTAAAGTAATACCCTCCTATTACAGATCAATATGGCATACCAACCCTTCCATAAATGTGTCAAAAAGAAGGTAAATATTTTGCTCCCATAGCTCCTCCTGGGGAGCTGTTCCAGACCCTCGCTCTCCACGCCGGCAAGGTGAACAATTTGCCTCTTTTCACTTCGTTTCATAAAAGACAGGCCCATCAATTTATTTGATTCTATTAACAGCCATGCGGGGTAACTTTTCCCAGTTTCTGTTCCCGAACACGTGTGTTAAGAATTGCACTTAGTCTTCCAGATAAGGTCTTACAAGTATCTTGTATATGACATTGGTAATTCCTTATCTCTACAGGCAATGCCAGAGGACGCATCTTAGGAGTGTGTTTGCCTTTTTTACAGATGCATTAGTCGCGTGGTTTGTAATAACCCCGTGATCACCCAATAAAGCCCCATTTTGACACTCCCTCAGCAATTATTACTACTGGTTATCAGTGACATTCTGCACTACCTCATTTCATCCCATTTCTGTTTTTCCAGTCTTCATAATCACTAGATTTTTCCTGTTTGACATTCTGAGCCTTCTCGATCATGGTAATGATCTGCCACCTTCATGGTATTGGTACAGTTCTGTGTTTGTGGTTAGTGTCATTATTGACAGCATTAGAAAACGAAGCTGTAAGGAATTCTATAAATCTCTTGTCTTTCACTCCAGTTTCTTGCCTTTGCTGCCATATTTCCACATTCTTCCAGAAAACTGATGTAAAGCAATTACTTCCAACTTCACGAACAACAGTGTATCTTGCATCTGCAGAAGTGATTTATATAGGGTAGTAGAAAAGGTGCATATTTTTGTCAAACTGCCACAGACCCCTGGTGACTGATATGGGTCAACAGGAAAGATTAAGTATCTTCAGCTGCTTATAAAAGGTGCAACTCAAATATAAATGCTTTCGTATTAGAAACAAATCCAAATAAAGCAAGTAACTGCTGGAAATTATGCAGCCATTTGCTAAATAAATCCATATCCATCCAGCTATACTGGCAACATGCAGGCAAATTTTAGGCAGTTATTTAAATTCTTTCCATCAAAATACTCAGTTTAAATTGTTCATTGTTGCCTTGAAAGTTTTATGTTTCATCCTACAATGATATACCAACATACACATTAAAAAATATCACAAGGAGAGGACTCCTATCAGACTTTTAATATCCTCCTACTAACCTTAGGTGGTTTAAAAGGATAGTCCGGTGAAAAGGTAATGTCAAGGAAGAAAACTCCACCTTCATATACAGAACCTGGAGGCCCCAGTATAGTTGACCTCCATTCATAAATGTTGTCTCCTTTGGGTCCAGCACTAAAACAGAAAACAAAAATATAACATAATAACCACATACAATCAAGAATATACTGAATCAGTTATAGTCTACTAGTAGAACCGCTGGTTTTGCAATAACACGGCAAGTTAAAATTGTGTATAACATTAAGTTAGTCCTGGATAAAATATGTAACTGGTGTCCTAAACTCTGTCAGTGAAGTGATATATTCAGCGAGGAAGAAGTATTAAAATCACATTATAAATTATTCAAATAAGCACAGAAAAATTCCCGACTGTCTTATCTCAAATATTTTAGTGGGCAGATGTGAAGCATTTACAGTGCAAGGATACAGAGACTTTGCTGAGACGTCTTGTCACTGTCTTGCCTCACAAGCCATCCTATGTTCACCTACCTCCTCGTCCACCTACCTCATCAGTCAGTAGCAGTGTAATTACACACGTTATTATACAGCACAGACTGTACTAAAGACTGAGCAGGGTACAAACGACCTTGCAGCTGCACTTTCTGAGTTACTAACTCAAGGTCTCCAGCCACTACTCCAGAAGGCTGCTTTACTCTGCAATCATTACCCTATCTTAAAAATATTATAAACAGGAAGAGGGTTAAACTGTTGGATTATGCTAATTCAAAGTCCTCCTTTAAAAACACAGTACTGAAACAATATTTAAAATACAGAAAACATAGTCCTGTATGTGAAACAAGAAAAAACATCCACACGGGCAATTCCTGAAAAAACAAAACTGAAAACTAATAAAAGTTCTTGGGCATGGCTCTTCCAAAAACCAATGCAGCCTCCTTTCATACAATACAATCCTTGTCTATAGAAATACATGTTTTACTTAGGGTGGCCTCTTAAGGAATATGAAGACTTCTTTTCGATTCACTGCCTGCTGATACCAGTCACTGACACAGGACCTGAATTTTAATTAGGATCAGTTGGGATGGTGACTTCTAGACATCTGATCAATATTTTTCAGAGGAAGGCAGTGCTGGTAGATATTTCAAATAAGTGACGTCGTATTGTCTTAAGGCATTTCTTGTGAAACAATTCTTGTTATGTTTGCAATAAAGATTTCCACAGCATGCAGGGGTTTGTGAAATAACCCTGTGTGCAGAACAGATGAAAGCTCTTGGCTATGCTCCATGCCTCACAATGTACTCAAGGCATACAATTATTATACGACATCATGTCATGTTCACTGCTCAACTATTCATTTTGTTCACCGAAAGTTAATAAAACCCTCTTTCACCTCAAATTCCTTGGGCTCCCTTCATTAAAACTTCTGACTGCATTATTCCCTGCACACAACTGCGTGACTTAGTACTGCACGGTGTACTTCATTAGTCATGGTACCTACATCAATTTTCTATAATAGCTGTTAATGCTTCTTGGCTTTCTAAACTACATGCTTTCTTAACAAAAATGGGTTACAGAGACTATAACATTATGGAACATTCATTTTCTATCAGCCATGGTAACAAAACCAGCAATTGTTTTAAAGATAAAATCTGGCTTTTTAAGTGTCACAATAGCAGAAGTGTTGCCATCCATATTTCACAGTGTCTATAATACATCAGGTTGCTAGCTGCCAAACAAATTTAATTTACCCAGTTCTCAGTTTGCATTAACCTTTGAATAATAAAGCACATCTGAGACTGCTGTAAGAACCAAACCAGAGAATGAATAATTAAAAACACCTCCACTGCCTTTAGAAAGACCAATCCCGAGTCAACAGGGAAGGTTTAATTGTGACTGAACTAGGCATTAAGGGGCTAATTGAACTCTTTATAAGCCCAAACGAATGTGGTCCTACATCAGTGTTATGGTATACAAGGTTCACAGAAAGTAAAACCCTTAAAAAAAATAAAATCGGGCAATTAGTTCAAATGGAAGAGGCAAGATGCGGGGGCTGGCTAAATCTTAGATGAAAAAAGCCCATAATATGTGAAGGAAATCCTTTTCCATTTTCTGCAGCAAAACGTTCTTATACTTGGAGAAGCAATGACTCAGTTGATGTCAGCAGGTTAAAATGGAAGTGATATAAATGTCAATCCCAGAGAAATAGTTGGAAACAGCAAGTAACAAAAGCAAGCCCTGTCTTTTTTAGACCTTATTTAGCCAGGAGGGGATGGCTGATCCCTTTTTGGGTTTGAGCAAGGCTCACTTTTTTGATCAGAACTCTCTCTGATAGTGGCATTTTCATAACATATATTATTTTTATTTGTTTTGCCTATTTATTTAATTGCATTAACATTTGAAATGAGCAGTCATTAATTAGAATAGATGGAAAATGCTCCATCTGCCAGTTGAACTGCTTCGGCACGTCCAGCTACAAGCCCAGCCTGATCACATTCTGAGGATGCTGATTAACATTAATTGAAGGTTTTCTTTGCAAACGAGAGATGAAGCTTTATTAAGTATTATTATTAATTTGAAGAATAGCTTGAATTGTATGGAGTGTGGGAACACTGCTGTTATCGACGTTGCCTGTTCGAGTGCTTGCTGGCAGCAAGGCTGTTCAGCCGATGTAAAATACTGATCCATGTGCACAGGCAACAGCTGGTATTAAGGGCAACAGCATGCACAAGCGTAACGTTTTTACGCTCGCACATTAATAATACAAAAAGTTTGACAGGTGTATTATCTTTGTTTTCCTTCTTTCCTAATTGTTAAGCCTTTTATTTATCCACATTATTGGCAACGAGAACGACGACGCATCAGGCTTCGGCAGAGAAAATTCCCATATGTGCAAGACCTCAGCCAGAGCCTTATTCTATAAGGTTTACAGCGCAAGAGGATTTAATTGCCCTTCTCTCTACATGGATATCTGCCCAGCACACTGAAGCCCAAATGGTTTACATTCAGTAAGATTTATAGTCCAGCTCTATTAATGGTACTGGCAACCAAACCACAGATCTCAAAGAAAGCAAACCAAACGTTTCGGTGCCTGAAGTTCCATTATCTTTGGAAGGACAGATTCAGATGTGCACTCGCTTGAACTCAGCTGAGCCAGGGCCAGAGCATATGCATGCTGCCTCCTACTAACCTGCTGCTAAATCAGTCAGCTTCAGTGGAGAAATAACAGTGGCTGTGGCAGCTCCAGGTAGAAGTGGCTGAATTATAAGGATATGGTGGTTAGGAGAAGGACAGGTCTGCTGTCAGACCAGCAGTGCAGCCTCCCAGTTTGAGCCCTGATTCTGAAAGCCTAGTGAACCTGCAGGATGAGGCAATCAAGGAGCCCAGCGAGAAGCATGCAGTGTGACCCTGGAGCTGGCACTCCCAACATTTCCAGTGTTTTCTCCCGGGTGGAATTTGTAACAGAGGACCAAGGAGGTGCAACTGAACATAAAGGCCCTGAAGACCTGGACGTTATCAATAGCTTGTCAAGAGCTAGATCTCTGCGGTCATTATTCCCCTACAGCTGATGTGACACTGCACAGAACATTGCCTGGTTTACCTGCTGGGGAGGCTTTGCTCACTGGAAAGAGCTGGGGTGGACATGGACATGAAGCCAGCCTTCCTCCTGTTCCAGAACAACATCAGTGTGGGTGTATGAAATTCAGGACAAAGAGGTCAAAACATGTAAAATGGTCTCCTTGTATTTCACTCTCCTTTGCCTCTCCTTACATATTTTAGTTCTGCCACTGCTTCCCACATACATACTTGCAGGTGAAATGTGTGCACATCAGTTACAGTTAGTAGTAAAATACCTTAAATGCTACTATAACTGAATTCACTTTGCTTTAAACATGCTTAATGCACTGAGTATTTTCTATTCCCTCAACACGTTTTAGGCAGGCAGTCACCTGAAAGTAGCGATGCTAAAAACTGCTTGTCCAGTACAATCCATTATAAACACCAAGTTTTCCCTGCAGTTAGAATAGCCTGAAATACTAAATTTAAAATGCTGTATAAGGACTATTGTATGAAAACAACAGCATCTCTGAGACATACCAGATGAAAACCTATCTGGAGAAGTTATGAAAGTACACTTGATTTTTAGTTTTATTTAGTGTAGTTATTTATTTAGTTAAATTTTGTTGACTTAGTTTTAGTTTAGAGCTGTGATTTGTATACAAATTTAGCCAGTTTCCAGAGAATAACTCAAAGTAAAAATACAGAAATTCGAAGAAATAAGAGTATCTCATATGTTTATCAAGTAGTCATATGGAATAAAATAGTAAAAATATTATTATTATTTTCTAATCTAACTTATGTTTCTTGATGAGGGATCCCCTGCTTCCTCAGCGTCTATAACTGGAGGTAGCATAACCTCACACTGTAGAAAATGAAGACTACTTCAATGTCTTCCCCTCCATTCTTGGTCTCTGAATCTTGCTGGTATCCACTTTTAAAGTGTAGCTGTACTCTTTA
>VZTL01056125.1:0-24585 GCA_013400535.1 Scopus umbretta | reverse complement strand
CTCCGCAGGCACGTAGCCAAATCCCCATCTTTTGGGGGTGCAGATGAGATCTCACTGGCTGCAAGCAAGGTCCAGGAACCCAGCGTGCATTGGGGAGGAGGTGGCTCCTAATTCTCATGGTGCAAGTGGGAGGAAAGTCAGCAGCGGTGAAATCATTCTTGGTAGTTGTCAGAAAATGTAGGTACTGCATGAGTCTCCTGGAGTGCTGTTGGGAAATGGTGCAGTTACCAGCTCGCCATATAAAACCTTGTATGAACAAAGTGATTGCGGTGAACTAGCTAAGGAGGAAGGATGGTCCTGTGGGCCTTGGTTATTCCAGCTTGATTTCTGATGTGTTACATGACCGTGGGAATGACCTGCCTCCTGAAGGAGGGGAATGACAAGGCTCTTTCTGTACTGCCAGTTTCCCCGTACCGCAGCGGAAAGAGCCTGGTTTGCCTGCAACAACGGAGACTACAAGCCCTCGGTAGAGCTCACCAGGGCCCCGACACCCCTGAAAGAGCCCTGCTTCTGAAGCAAACCCAGGGGCAGAGGCTCCCAAAGACACAGCACCAGCAGTGAGCCCCTGTCCCCAGGGAGGCTGGCCTGTGAAAGCCTGGCTGAAGCCCGAGGCTTTACAGCTCGCGCTGCGTGGTCCTTCCCAGATAGGACAGAAAGTGCAGTGTGGTGGTGGGAAAATACGCGATCAAGGGTTGAAAATGTGTATATTAAAGGGAACTGCCTGGAACGAGTGACAGTCTTTTCCTGAGAGGTACAAAGAAACAATCCCGTGAGAAGTCCGCTGTAATAATTATATCAACCATGCCCATAAATTATACTAATAAACCCACGGAGGTCCCTAGCTTGTTTCTAAAACTATGGGAGCAAGCTGGTGTTTAATCACATGTCAAGCAAAGCTCTGGCCGGGATTGGTAAAAGGTGTGGCAAGACGCAGCAGATGCTGCGTGCGGTGAGTTCAGAGCGTGGGATCAGACCGGTCAGACCTCTCCGCTCGGAGGGACACCGGTGGGAATCCGTCCCTGCAGATGCGCTGCACTCTGTCGCGGTGTTCCGGTGAAGCTGGTGCTGTAGTGTATGAGCACATATAAAAATGCCTTTTAAGGGATTAATTTAAGCCAGGACTGTGGAAAAGGAGACAAAGAAACGTCTGCTTGCCCTACTTTGGTTCTTGCCATGATTTTCCTATGCATGTGCGTGGCACCGTAGGGGTTAAAAGAGCAGAGCACTGCAATTTCAGCACATGAAGGAACTCCCTTGCAGTGGATGAGGCGTGTACACAGCTTTCCTTGTTATGCTTGACAGATGTGCAACAATAGACAATGAGTCAAAGTGGGGAGCCAGGAAAAAGCTGCTGAGAATTGCTGGCGTGGCTGGGAGACCAAAGCCCTCCTGTAATGGAGCATTGTTCTCCTGGATATAAATCTCAACTGAAATATGAACACCGGGCTTCCAAGGACTTCCCAAAGCTGGAATGTGCATCATCAATAACCAAACCCAACGTGCCCTGCGCAGAATCCTATATATCACCTTATGCTGAGGCGTGAAATCCCCACCCGGCAAGGCTGGGATGACAGACTGACTTCCAGCTGGTGGTAAAATCAGGGTCAAGCAACAGGAAGGGCTGGAGGAGGAGGCAGTGTGCTTTTCTTTGTAGAAGCAATGGCCGGGGTGTGTGCCTGCGGCTTTCCTGCAGCTCACAAAGGCCCAGCCGAGCACGTCCTACACGAAGCTGGTGCAGCAATGCTGTGAGCCAGGGCTGGGTTAAGTTCACCAGATACTGAGCATTTTGGGACAGGATTGTCTTGTGTCTGAAAGCACGATAGGGCATCGCCTCCAAACCTCCAATGGCGGCTCTGCCGTTTGTCTTGGATGTAAGCAGGAGCTGTGCTCAACTCCATTTCTCCTCAGCGCTTCCGTCCCGTCCAGCACGGAGCCGGTAACTAATCTTGCTGTGAATGCAGCTTTCTCGTGCCCTCTGACACATCTGTGTAACGTGCAGGCTTCCCAGGACAGGGGTATTTCTGTACTTAGCCGGGGTAATGGAACCGTGGCTTGTTTGCTCGGATAGCAGTGCCCGCTGGGAGAAGAACGGCAGAGGTAACTATGCAAGGTGCGACACAAAGCACACCCTCCTCGCTTTCGCTGAGGAGGAATTCCCGTTTCATCCCGGTACAGTTCCTGCAACCCGGAACGTATGGCTGGAGGTGACCGGATAACGCAGCAAATGACAACAGACGCTATCTTTGCTCCTTGCCGCGGACAGTAAGAAGCTGTGCATTGTGCTTGTGCGCCCAGATGGCTGGTGAAAGTTTTCAGTGCGTAAGCCTCGCTCTGTAGCTGTTTACAGTCGGCGGCACAGTGACCATTCCCAGGTGGCAGTCTGGAATTCGTACTGTGCTGGCAAGTTGTAAGCTATTGTTTCTCTCCTTGATGGAACGGCTGTGCAAGTCCCGGCACAGCATGGGCTGTGGATTTTCTTGTTCTGTTTACGACTGTGAAGTTTTGCATTGTTTGTGCTGACCTCTGTGCTCGCAATACTCTTGCACTCTTGTGAAACCAGTGCTTGCCTTCTCAGAAAGTTTGCAGGACCGAGAAGGCTGTACAATGGGAGAACTGAAACCCGGTTTCATTTTTCCGCCCTGCTTTTCTTCAGTGGTCCTTCTCTTCCACTCGGAGATGAAATAGTAAGTCTGATAACGGATGTAGAGCAGGAGCAGGCAGATTGGTCCAACTGAGAACTCGAGTCACTTCCAAAATCCCTATAGCATTATTTCCCAAGCCAAATCTCATCCTTCAAGCTCCTCATTCTCTGTCATTACACCTCCTCCGTTGTCTGTAGTCATCCTGTCTTACCTGGGGCTTCTCCTAAGTGCCCTTGTACTGCTTTTTTGGCTCCTACTGCTCATGCTTGGTGCAGGCTGAGATACTTCTGGAAAGAAGGGCATCCTCTGCTTATCCAGGCAGGCACACAAATGCCCTTCCCCATCTGAATGAGGTCCTTGCTCCTTCAGGCAGAATAGCTTAGCTCTAGCTGGGAACCCAGAGGTCCCGCTCTTTGATAAGCATCTCATAATACCTGAACTGTTTCCTCAAAGTAAAAGAGACTTAATGGCAGGATAGCTGTATCACTTCTGTGCAAATATCAGATTACAGTCTAGAAAGCAAATTGTCTGCAATTACATGACTGAATTTAAGGGAAGACAGACAGCGGCACGTAAAATGTGAACAAGGTTCATTGTTTGCCTGCAGATACTAAAATTTCTTCGGTTCAGCCTCAGAAAAGCACTGCTGTGTCTTCCCGAGTGGTACAAAATGTGATCTGCTCCGGCTTTCAGCTTTGGGATGGGGTCCAAAATGAATTCCCTGCAGATCACCTTACTTCGTGAATAAGAGGGGCTCCTCCAGCAGTACCTGTGCTGAGAAAAAACAGGGGGGAATGCTGCTGGAGCTGCACGGCAGGACCGAGAGTGATCCGGGAGCTCGGAGACGCCTCCCCCAGCCTGGCAGCAGATGCTGGGCTGCGGGTGAGCTGCTAGGGGGAATGGGCAGCGTGCAGCTGGTAAACTGCACTAAAGCAGAATGCCCTAAACTCTCTGGTTTACACTTAACCCTCCAAAATGTAATTTTCCCCGTTTAAGGCATGGAGGAGGAGGAATTCTTTAACAGCAGGAAAGCATATGAGCAGTCAGATGTGGTTTGCCCTGAATTACGCTGCAGCTTTTGACTCAGATCCCCTGTGCAGCTGGGACTTTGACGCTCACACCTCTGGCCAGCACCCCTGACTCTCGAAAATCCCGCCGGAGAGACCTGTTTAAGGACCTAAGCAAAGAGACTGGAAACTCGGTTTGTAAGTTCTGTTAGGATGCCGTATCGTCTTGCGAGACTGTTCCCCGGGCATCACGAAGCCACCCGACGCAGACGCCAGGCTTGCTGCAGCCGCCGTTTCCCATTTACGTAGTCGGTGGAGGTCTGGAGGGGCCAAGGCTGGAGAAGCGGCAGCTCCGAGATTTTCCATGTTCATATCTTCCTTTAGGCTTTGGTGCCTCCTGCTGACAGGGCTGCGCCCATGGGTGTCACGGCTTGCGTGGCCTTCAGCCACCCGCCGTCCCCTCCGGTGGGCCAGGGCAGCCCCCCGCTCCCCAAAGCAGGGGCTCTGCAGGCGGCCGGTGCCCCCGGCGGGACCCCCGCTGCCCGGTTGTGCCCCATCATTTTGTGGGTGCTGCTGGCACAGCTCTGCCTTTCTAATTCCCCCCCCCACCCTTATTTTTAATTGCATCTCTTGAGAGAATCTTGGCAAGATTCCTTTGCCCTAAATACTGCGGGTTTTTTTAAAGAATAAGTCAAAACGCTAGAAGCAGCTCCTTTCCTACCCTCTTCCCAGATAATAATGCGTAAACTGATTTACGCCGAGAGCGTCACGATGCGGGTGTGAAATTGCTTCTGAATTTTGCACATCTCCTCTTTTGCAGTACCGGGTGCGGCAGTCAAAAGCTTCCATTCCGGTCCAGTTAGGATGGTGCCTCTTTATGGCATACCGATCTGGACATCTGAGCTGCTGCTTTATTCATTTCACTAATTGCTTGCGGCCGTTAAAGCTTTTCACACTTAAAAAAACAAAACACCAGGTAAAAGTCAATCCCCAGAAAATTCAGAGGTTGATAACAGTCTATGCTGGAAGGAAGGGAGATGAGAAGACTTCTGATTTGTAATTAGTAGTCTAATAAACTAATTAGGAAGGAACAAAAAAAAAAAAAATGGAAGCTCTACTGGTTTTATTTAACATCTAACAGAAATATCCAAGTTGGTTAATTTTCGCTCGATGGCTTTAAATGCTAACTGCGTGGTACCTGCAGACCTCCCCATCGTAACCCAGAGGGGAGGACGAGGCCTGGGTGTCCGCAGCGGGGGAGCCCTCGGGAAGCATCGCACCCTGGCAAAGCGGTGCTGGCCTGCGAGCACGGGGAAAAGGAGTGCGGGAGGGATGAGGAGCAGTGGAGTCTGCCCGGCGCTGGCGCCAAGGGGAGGAAAGAGCTCCCAAAGGGCAGGGAAGAAAGAGCGGGGAAACCAGGTCCTCTGGGAAAAAGGGAATACTGCAGCCAGGGGCACGTCTTGCCCATAGCCTGGCCAGGCCCAGGAGAGACTCAAGGTAGTGACTTGGGTGTTTGCTGGGAACCACGTGAAGGACCTGCAAGCTACGTGCCACTTCATGTTTCCATCTCCCCTAAAAGTATAAAGCAACAACCAGCACCGTCTGTTTGAGGCTGTGGGTTTTCTGCTCCGTGCTGGTATGAAAGTTGTGCCAGGGGAGGTTTAGATTGGATATTGGGGAAAATGTCTTTCCTGAGAGAGCGGTGAGGCATTGGAAGAGGCTGCCCAGGGAGGTGGTGGAGTCCCCATCCCTGGAGAGGTTCAAACAACGTGTAGATGTGGCACTTCAGGACATGGTTTAGTAGGCATGGAGGTGTTGGGTTTATTGTTGGACTGGATGATCCCAGAGGTCTTTTCCAACCTTAATAAGTCTACCATTCGATGATTCTATGAAATGAGCTGTGATGGGAGACCTGAGCTGGGAACGGGGCTGGTGCCCAGGTGGGTTGTGGCCGCGAACGCCCGGCCCGTCGGGGCTCTGGTGGCAGCCCGCCGGCTTGCCTTGCCTGCGCTCAGGATGGACGGTGGTCCTGCGGCCACCGAGCCGGGGAGCGGGCGAGCGGTGAACAAGGTCCGCTGAGCTTGTCTGCTGCAGGCCAGTCGAGTGCCCATCTGCCCTGGGGCCTCTTGCTTTTTCATGCGGCGTGAGGGGAAATCACAGTGCCTGCCCAAGGCCACTGCACCACCGTGGCTGTTGTCCGGCTGTGGACGACCTCTCTGGAGCGGTCTCCAGCTCCTACCCAAAGCTGGGCAGGATCAGGCCTTCCATCCCTGCGAAGCTTGATGTGTGGCTGGGGTAATATGCCCGAACATCCATGCTCTTCCGACATCCCTGTGGAGGCCATGAGTGCAGACAAGAAAAAAAGCTTGTCGTGTGGGTATGGTACATTGAATTAAGCCCGTGTGAAAAAGGGCGGGCAGCCCCTGAGACATGTTGTGATTTTGATCCTTATTTAGCTCTGTGTGGTGTTTCTCCTCACCCCGTCTCTGTACAAGCGTGCTCTTCATCTCCTTGGTGGAGAACAGGCTATCTTACCAAAAGTCATTAAGTTATGGGGCCTGCAGCAAGGCTTAATGACAGTTTAAATTAGGAACCTGAGTTGTGGCATGGTAACACTAGAGCGAATGCTATAATTAGGAAGGCAGTGATTTCCCCGTGACCTTTTATTTTTGAAGTGTTTTAAATGGCCCAGTCTTGTCTGCAAAGCTCTCTCCCGCCGTTAGAAGTTTCTCCCTAATGTGGGCCATGCCTCTGCTGTTTGCAGGTGGCACAGTACAGAATCTGCATTTTGTTTTTTCAAAGTTAAAGTGCCTTTGAAATACGATTGTGCACCTAACGCAGACTGTAATAAAAAGACTTTAAAGAGCTGCTGACGCCTCGTGGAAAACTGAAAAACATTCTGTTGAGAAACAATTCTGCCGGGCTGTCTTATCTGCTGTTCCCTTTGCTAATTTTTGATAGCAAGGGGCACTATAAATATACATAGTTATACATAAAAACGAGAAACCTTGGCAACCAAATAGAAGGTTAGTTGTTTTCTCGTGTTCGTTCACTATGGCCAGGTGGGTGAGGGGAGACGGAGCTCATCGGTTGGCATTTCGTCTTTACAGCTACTGGACTGATGCTGTGGCAGTTTGTTGAGTGCTGGACTGAAAGGGAGTCAGGTACCAGTGGATTATTTTTTCCTAGAGGTATTTGTTAACCCTCTAAAAATAGCGGCAGCGGTTTCTGGGGCACTCCGACAATGTTGGCGGTGGAACAGAAAGGCAGCGGCGCTTTGGAGCCGGAGGACAGGAGCTGCTGTATGGTGACGGGGCCAAGGCCCTCTCGCTGGCAGCAGGGCCGGTCGCCGCGCGCCGCAGCTTGCCAGGGAAGGCACGAGAGGTGCGGTGGTGCACGGCTGCGGGGCGGCTGGCCCTTGCCGGTGGCTTGCCTTGGAGCCCAAGCAGCGCAGCTCTCCCAGGCTGTGTTGGCTTTCCCCGGCATCACACCCGGCCCTGGCGGTGTCACCCGCAGGGTGCTGGCAGGAACGATGCCCCGCAGGAGCCAGGCGTGTGGACCACAGGGACCGCTTCTCCGTGCCGGCATCTGAAACCCACGGCAATTCCTTTAACCTGAGCCGCAGGACCTAGGGCATCGCCTTGTGGAAGCGATGGAATTGTTACCCCCTTAAATGAGACCTGACAAAGGGCAGGATCTCGGCTGCGAGGAGCGACTCGTATTGTTTCCAAGTGACTGGGCAAAATAACTTATCCGATCCCTTCCCTTCTGATAGCTCTTGCGAAGCAATTCCATTTCAGAAGCCCAGCAGAGTGCTGAGCGGTGCTCAGCCTCTGTTACAGCGGACAGAAAACCTCGCTCTTGGAGCGCGGGCAGCAGAGGGAAGCCGGGGCTTGTCTGCCCCTGCCGCATTGCTGGCGACTTGCAGCTTGCAACTTGCAGCGCTGCCGTTGCCGAACAAAGTGCTCCTCGGCTGTTAGGCTTTCCACTAATTTTCCCAGGCAAATTATGCACCTGCCATGGCCTCAGGAGGAAACATTTTTTGCCATAGCCATCAGCCACTCAGAAAATCGAGAGTTATTTTGGCACCAAAATACTGTATTTCCCTCTGAAACTGCATCTTGTTCCTGCTGTAATAAACCAGGAAAACTTAAAAGGCGGAAGGTGGACTGAAACTATCATCAGGTGTTCAAGATGTGCTCTCCTATTATTAGCATTTTTTGA
Organism: Scopus umbretta; assembly: GCA_013400535.1. Taxonomy (NCBI): domain Eukaryota; kingdom Metazoa; phylum Chordata; class Aves; order Pelecaniformes; family Scopidae; genus Scopus; species Scopus umbretta. The sequence goes on along the minus strand of VZTL01056125.1, from coordinate 16,712 downwards.
AGTAAGAGCCCTTCTACAGAAATCCTTGTGTGCGCTATCACCAAGTCATGTGGAAAAGGAATGTGTGGACAAAGGACAACTGGTTTTACAGCTTGGGTCTGCAAGGGCTGCCACAAGCCGCTGAAACGTGAGCAGCTGTGTAACGGTGCAGGGGTCAGCGGCCCGGGTAGTGCAGGCATGTGAAAAATGCTCCTTTTCAGTAGGACAAAGCAAGCAGTTGCCTAGTAAATAAGGCAAGCCCATTTAAAAGCAAGGGTGACTTGGGAAGCTGATATGAAACAGGTCTTCTGTATGCCCAGGAGTGGTGCTCTGAGGTGGTGCAAGTCACAGATAACATTTACATGGAAATGCAGCGCTGTGAGATGCCACCCAAAACTGGTAGGATTCCTTTTAGTAATTTGGAGTAGATATGGTTTCCAGATGTGTCTTGTTTAATCCTAAGAAACATCTTTTTTTTTCTTTTTTTTGGCTTTGCTGCACTTGTGACTTGATATTCCTTGGAATTACAAAATGACATCCGGGTGTGTTCTGCACAGAGCAACCCAGCCATGCACTGGGTGAGTGGGCTCAGACATCTGCACAGTATCGTTCCCCTGTCACCAACTGATGGTGGTATAATTAGCAGAGTTATTAATCCTTGCTTAGCAGTGCTAGAAACTATTTATAGCAAGGCAAACAGTACCCTGCATATTGGGCTAGGGCGGGTATGGAAATTCCTCCTGGTGTCATATGTATTGTGGGGCCCAAACCAGACTGAGTAATTTGCTTTTGTTCCCTTTCTGGCCCTATGCAGCTGCAAACTGTCCACTCCGACCATGGTACCACCCTCTGGATTTGCCATAGGGGATCACTTTGGACATCCCCTGTAGGCTGTCACCATCCTAGGCTCTGAGGTCCTGGTGGGAGCCCTGTCCGGTCTGTGTCCCCAGGGCCCCTCTGCCACTGAGACCCACCAGCAACCAATGCAGAGCACAGGGCTGGGGCAGGTCTCAGTCAAGGAACAGCAACGCATCGGCCCAGCTCTCCTTTTCCTCACTGTCCCTGGAGAAAGGCGGTGAAACCAATCGAAATGGCCCTTTTGATAAATTAGCGGTGACAAACAGTATCTGACAGCCTGTTGTTAATACTTACACCTTGGGACTGGGCTGGCTGCTTGCTGGTACGTGTTCATCTCTTGTCCGTGGAGCTGGAGAGGCCCGATCCGCTGGTTTAAATAGTGTTAGACAGCAGCAAGCACCCTTAGCAACTGATGCACAGAAGACAAGCTTGGTCAATGCTTGAGCCTGCCTGGGGAGGCTGACGGAGCAAGCGTTGGTGCGGCTGCTTGTAAAGCAAGCCGAATGTGCTGTGCCACAGCGACGGAGGTCCAGGCAAGCCTTGTTCGGTGTTGGGAAAACACCAACGCTGATAATCCGGTGACGGAAGGGGCCTTTGCAGCAGCGCAGCGCATGTGGAGCTGATGTCGATTATGCACAGAAGGATCTGCAGGCAGAGCTCCCGTGCTGTGACGTGCTCCTTTCCTAACCAGGTTGCCCCATCTCCCCGCTGAACCAGCTCTGCCTGTCTGTTGTGGGGCAATCCTCCAGCAGTGCTGCAGCCTGTGTAGGGTAACCAGTTAGAGGGTAACTGGGATCCGTTGAAGCAATTAGCACCCAGGCTTCCCTCTCCTCTGCAGTCCTGAGCACCCAGGTGCGACCAGGATGACCAGCACAGGCATGCTGTCATCTGGGCTTTCTTGGGAGGAGGGCTCATACAGGGTGGACCTCTTCATCGCTGAGAGGTGGGCCTCTCATCAGGTGCACCTCTCACCGCTGTGGGCTGTCCTGGCAGATCACTGATAGTAACTGGCCTGATTTCCCCCAGCTGCTCCTGGTGCCGGCAGTCTTGCAGCAGGGGAAAACAGAGCAGGGGGTGCAAGCTGGGAGCACACTTTGACATCTGTGCTTGGGGCTGGTAGCTCGGGCCCAGCGTCTCCCCCCCGTCTCCTCGTGCCTGGGGTCAGCCATCAGGGAGTTTTCAGGATGCTTTGGCAGGTAAGGGTTTGTTACTCTCTTCCCGCTCAGGGAACTCCTGTGACAGCCGTATCTGTTCCGCTCTGTGTGTTATCACTCTCTAACTCTAGATTAACGTTAGTGGTGTGGGCAGAGAAATTGGTCCCCACGTCACTAAGCTGGAGGAAAAACTGGAGCGTTAGCAATGCTCAGTGAGCTACAGGCCGAGCAAGGCTGTCATTTACAAGCTCCCGAGATGCAGCTCAGCCCGGGCTAAGGTCCACATTTTCCCCGTGCAAGAGCCAATCCTTCTGCCAGGCTTTCCGCTTGAGGGGGTCCATCTCTGCGCTGTCTCCCAGCGCCGGGGCTTTGCCCTCTGTGCCAGACCTCGGCCGCCCATTCGAGGGCTCCCTGCACAAGGGCAGCTTTTGCGCTAGTCCCCTGCGAGAGGGGGTGGGAGAGACGCCAAGCTTTCCCAAGCAGCAAAAAGCGGGTGCAGTGGAGGACTGCTGGATGTTAAAGAGTGCTGGAGGAGCCCGAAGAAGCGGCGCAGAGGGAGCAGTCGCTGGGAAGCGGAGTGTTGCGGTGGGTGGGTGTCGGCGAGGGGCTGGGGGAGCCGGTGATGTGCTGGGGGCAGCTGAGGTGGCAGCATTCAGAGAAATGCTCCTGATGTCAGGTTAAACACTTCACCAGCTTTTGCCTAGCCAGGCACAAATTGCACGTCTGTGTGCTGGCAGTCAGGCATCAGGGTAACCACAGGGGAAATATGTTTCTGTCTGGGCTCGCTGCATCTTCTGGGCTTTGCTGTGAGGATTTCTCACAAGAAAGCGTAAAATTATTTTAGCCCCCGAGAGGAGTGGACCAAGCCTTTCCGTCTTCAGGGACAGGACTGAAATCCCTCACAAAAAGTCCTGGGGGGCGGCTGGCGCTGCCTCCTCTGGGGCTCAGGGGCTGGGGCGCCCACCGGGCAGGTGGTTGACGGCCTGTTGAAACTGCGGTGCCCGCTGTGTTGGAATTGCGGGAAGTCCCCGGGGCTGGCTTCGGCTGACAAAAGCAGCGCTCAGGCTCTGCGCTCTGCCTGTGGTTTGCCTGGATGATAAAAGGTGACCTCGGAAATTGCATTTCCAAACATCTTCCCCTATCTGTGAACGGTGGCATTGTTCCCAGTGTTTCAGGCTGGGACCGCCTGGGGCTCTTTGTTTAAGCTCCCTGGGTGCTGCAATTCTCATGCACAGCGCTAAAAATGCTCTGCCAGAGGCTGAGATCCTGGAAGGCGGCTACAGTTCAGCCTTTTGTTATCCCGAGGATTAAAAAAACGGCAGTTGAGGATGAGCTAACGGAATCAAAGTAACCTATCTGGGGTCATCCCGCCGGCGTGTTCAACAGCGTGATGGAGCCAGGGTCAGCCACTGGTTCAGGCTGTTTCAAACAGCACGAGCTGGCAGAAGGGCCCGCAAACCTCAGCGGAGAAGGACGTAGTACTTTCGACACACTTAGCAAACTTTGTTTTGCAAAAAAAAACCTGCTGCTGCCTGCTGAATGGCAGGAAAGCAGGAGAAGTCTAAAGGGCATCGTGCCTCTGAAGAGAATCCGAGTTGTTACCATTGCAAAGGAATAGGGGCTGCCCAGGTCCAAGGAGGGTTGCTTGCTGCTGCTCTTGGTGCACGGAGGGTGGGCTCCTGCCTGCGCCTGAGGCTGCCGGGAGAGACCGCCGGCTGCAGCGGTGCTGCTCCGCCAGGCCAAAGCTGGGGAGCATCTGCAGGTGGCTGTGGAGCAGCCATGCAGGCAGGACAGAGCAGAAAGAGCCTTGTTGCGGGGCAAGCGTAAAGCATCTGGTCAAGGCACAGCCCTTTCTGATGGGAACTGCAGAGGCTTGTCTGGAGAGCCTGAGCCTCTTACTGTCATGCCAAATAGCATTTTCTCCCAGGGAGATCCTCTGCTGCTGGAGGAGATGGACAGGACAATAGGGGCAGCACAATCAGGGGAACATTTTGTCCCGCTTTAGCTTTGCACACTGCCCTTGCTAAAAGAACTGCCTCGTACTGCACACACAGGGCCATAGCGTTTGTGAACTCCGGCGTGAAGCTTTGCTCAAGCCTATGTCTCCTTTCTCCAAACACGCTGAGCAGCTGCCGCTCCCTGAGCCAGTGCCGCTTTGCGCTCCGCGTCAACCTGCGATCTCCGCTCTACTCGGAAACGGGAATTGCATTTGGGAGAGGAGCGGCAGCAGAGCTGGAAGCTGCTCTGGCAAGTGCAGCAGCATTTTCACCTGCCTGCAGCCTCCTGTGCTGGCAGCACACCAGGGAGCACCAGGTGCTTGGTTTGTCCCACGTCCCTCGTTGGCAATGAGGTCCCAGCTCAGGCAGAGCCTGCTGCAAGGACATCTCCTAAACGATGCACAGGTGACCGTGCCTTTGCCTAGGGTTTCCTCTCCTCTTCGCTCCCTCGTGCCTGCCAGCTCAGAAAATGGAACACGGATAGCACCGTATAGCCCGAGGGAAGGGAAAGAGCAAACACCGAGAGGAACACCAGATGTTGCCGCATTGCACAGTAGAGCATCATCTGTCCTCTCTCCTGAATTCACTCTGAATCCACAGGCTGGCATCCGACTAGTGGTGTTTCAGGGGAAGGCCTGGAACGATGCCCTTTGCTGTCCCCTGGAAAGCACGGCATTCACCACATGTCAATAGTTTTTGGAACGAGATAAAAAGTAGATTTTTGAAGTGCAAAATGCAGCTACTTCCAGTGATCTCCCCCCGTCTGCCAAGGTGACCTACGCCTAGCTAGTCCTGGTTACGATGTGCTTGGGCAGATTCTGCAGCGTCCTTTGACGTGCTCCGATGTGTGGGCACTGAGCTGTGAACGCACACAGGAGCTGCGCCTGCCTGTGCCGTGTGGGAAAACCCAAGGATGAGTTTTCCTTTGCTGACTTCCCTTCCACCCAGTGCCTTTGCCATGCCCCTTGACCCGCACAGTGACTGCTAATTAAGAAAATGGCTTTGAAGACTGAGGGTTTCTTTTTTTCCTCCCTTGGGGAAAGGGGGTAAACTGAGCTTTTACACCAAAGGCAGATCAATAGGCCTGCAAGGCCTGGTTCTCGTTTATCCTCCGGCCACATCGTGCCCCGAGTTACGCTTCCACACTTGCCAAAGTGCGAACGTGTGGCCTTATAACGAAGGCGAACCAAAGCAATGGTGTGTCCTCCCTGGCAGCAGAGCAGCATGGAGCTGTGCTTACAGCTGTGACAAAAATCCCACTTATTTCTGGAGATTTTTATAATTATTCACTGAGCTATGTAGTGCCTCGGGAACTGGATGTCACAGCGAAGCAGTAGATTAGCAGCAGACGGTCAGACCCGGGGTTTTGTTGGGGAAAAGCTGGTTCCCATCTGTGGCAGGTCACAAGTCTGGGAGCAGCGCTGGGAGCAGAGCATCCCAGGTGCCCAGCCTGCCAGCTACGTGCGCTCGCGTGGGTGCGGAAGGCACCCTGCCTCGTGGCACCGGGCTTTGGGGTGACCCTCGTGCCCGCTGGTACGGGGACTGCCCCTCGTCCCCTGGCTGCGGGAGCAAGATCTGCTTGGAGGTGCTTGAAAGAGCAAAGGGCTCATCTTCTCTGGTGAGAAGGGAGGTGAGGGGCATGGGGTTTATTCAGACACCTCAAGGCTGTACCTCTCCCTTCTCTGAGGCTTTTGTGTTTGTATTGGCCATCTCTTTAGCCTGCTTCAGCACTGCAAAGATTGCTGCGGGACTCCAGGTAATCACACCCCTCTGGAAGCATGAAATGCCATGTAAATGAAATGCCAAGTGTTCATTAAGTCTACTTTAGGCTGGACCAGCATGACCACGTTTGACATGCGAAAGCAAGTGAGAACATTCAAGAGTTGAGTGGCTGGTTTTTTTGTACCTTGGGCGCACTGATGCGGAGAGGAATCCGCCTGGAAAGAGATGTTCCTGTCGCCAGCGCAGAGGCGATGGCAAGGATGCAAGCTCAAAGCCTCTGGGTAGCAGGGCAGGTTTAATTGTCCTTGCTGCCGTATGTGTGCAGCAGGGCCCTGACGCCGCAGCTCCCTTTGCTGCCCCGGCGGCTGGAGGCTCCCGGTGCGGCTGGACCCGCACGGTGCTGCAGCTCCATACTGCACCAGGGCTGTTCCTTTAGCGCCGCCGTAGGGGGCTTGGTTCCCTGCGCACCCTGATGTTTATGCCAGTTAATTGCTGACTGGATAGCAGTTCTGTATTTAATTGGTGGCTGAAAAATATTTTGTGGAATGGCCCTGTGGGCTGGTGGTTAGTGTACCACGTGCTTGCTATGGACAGCGCTTGGCTCGGCCTTTGGGAGAAAGCAAGGCTGGTGGAAGAGGCAAATTAATCAATGTGACTGCCCACCGGAGTCAAATTAGAGAGAAATAGATTTATTTTTTTTTCTTTCTGGGAGGGGAAAATGTAATGTTCCCATAAAAATACAAGGAATCTGAAATATTTCATAGCCCTGATGTGTGTGAGAGGAAGGGTAAGCTTCCTCTGGGCGAGGAGGTTGGATGGGAAATTCACTTATTCACTTGGCTGCGGGGCTGCCGGTGTCTGCCTGCAAGCGAAGGAAGGTTTGTGCCTCCCTCTCGGGCAGAGTCACTGATGCCCTTTGCCGGTGGGGATTTTTAGCAGGGGCTGTGCATGCTCTGGTCCCGGGCAGCCTTCCGGCAGCGAGGACGTGCAGTGATGAGGTACGAGAGCAAAGAGGTCTCCCAGACCGTGCCCACCGACAGGGATGGGCTGGACCTGCCTGGCTGGGCTCTTCCAAGGGGGAAAAATGCCCTTGCTGGCTCAGGGTATGTAAACAGCGGCTGAAGGCTTGCAGCCTCTGCAGGATCAGGCCGTGTACGCTGGCGAGCGGTCTCCCTGTGCAGGTGGCGTGTGCACATCTCAAGAACCTGGCCCAAAATGTCACTCAGACCATTTCTTTCCCAGCCGGCGGCAGCCTGGCAACTTCACTCATCTTTCTTGATCTCCTGCTGCCCGGAGGCACCGGGCAAGGCAGCACAGCCCATCCAGAGCCTCTCCCGGGAGGAAACGGCCCCGGTTTGTGCTCTGCTTTTTTCCATGGCTGTGATAACCTCTCCTTCTTTGGAGAATAAGATGTTAAAGAGCTTTTGAAAATGATCAAGCCCTTCAGCTTCGCTACTGTGATTAATCAATCACAGCTGCTGCTTTACAGCTCCGTGTTTTGATGTGTTTCAGGTTGTTCCAAAGTTAGCCCAGCTCAGAGCCAGCAAACACATTCCCGAGCCCTGGCAGGGTGCTGGGATGGAGCACAAGCTGAATTTTCCAGCGCTGCGCTTTGTTCAAAGCCAAAGCTGCCCAAGTCTATTGGGGAGAGCCACGGGGCAGCCTGTTTATTTGGCACAAAGGAGGGCAGTAACGAATTACTTATTCTTACCGTTATTTTCTGCAAAAGAGAGTTCTGCTCGGAGGCACTTTTGTCTGGGGAGCCTTGTGTGGTCCCCCAGGAGCTGTGCCGTGCTGGCGTGCCGAGCTGATGGCATGGGGATGCTGCCAGGCTCTCGGGAGGACGTCGGGGAGCGTTTGGGGCTTTGCAGCCCCAGGGAGAGGAAAGGTTCCTGGTCCTCGCGTAGTAAGAGCAGCCTCCACACGGCAGGCGTGCTTTCTCCTGGCCGGCAGGGACCAAGCGGTGGGGAGCCGCACAGCCTGCTGCTCCAAGGGTTTGGTGGTCTCCGTTTGTTTCTCTGCTGAGAGTGCAGAGCTCGGTCTCCGGGCTGGCCTGGGGTTTCCCCAGGCGTTTGGGGTGCCGGGGTGGTTTGGCCCCGCAGCCGTATCGGCAATGCAGCTGAGCGCCCCCAAAGCTGCCGCTGGATGCTGGCACGGAGCTTCTTCCAGTGACGGTGCGGTGCGTGAACACCCTCGTGTCCCTTTCTGGTGGCTGGGGAACAGGCAGCATCCTGCGATGCTCGCTGGGACAGGGAGCCACAGGCGGACATGAAGAAGGGCAGCTAGCGCTCTGCGGCCGACGGGGCAAGGGTGCTAGACAGTGCGAGGGTGCACCTTGACAAATTTTAAAGGATTTACTAATTTGTAAGCTATTGCCAACGTTTCTTGTGCTGATGCTGCCATTACAAGGGAGCATGGGGTGCTCCTGGGAATTATATAATCCTAAAAAAAAAAAAAAAAAAAGAAAACCACCAAACCCAAAACAGTGAGGAAGAGATTTAAGAAATATCTCTTCCCTGGATGGCAGCTACATCATTGCAAATATTGTCTGATCTGCCATTCGTAGCACTGAAGTATCTGAGGCTCCAGGTGGCAGTTCTAAGGAGTTTGTGTCAATTTTGGAGGCTTAGATGCATGGCTTAAATGCTCCTTAGCAGCTATTTTTTTATTTTTTTTTTTACAGCTGAAGAGCCAAGCAGGATCATGAAGCACCACAGCTCTGATAGTTTGTAAAACTGCTGTCAAGCAGATTAAGCCAGAAATAGAAAAATTGCTGTGAAGTCTTTAAAATTGCTGTGAAGTCTTTAAAATTGCTGTGAAGTCTTTTCTCTTCTTTCTAATATTTGGCTGACGGAGGGTGATTTAAAGTCCTTTTCACCACCTAGGTGAGGCTCCAGATACACGCTCTCCAGATACAGCTATCCAGATAGCAAAAGTGCAGCAGCGTGGCTCAGCCAGCTACTTTGCACAAACAAAATCCCTCCGAGTGTCTGCAAAGTGTATTTAATAGAAAGAAATCAAACCAGACTCATTTCTTGAAGTACTCCAGACACAGCCCCTTAGTGACCATCGGCCGTAGCTGACCTGTAAGCGCCTGGAGACCTCTCTCGCCCAGCGTACCAGTCAGACGTTGCTATTACTGTGTTACGTATGCGACATACGCTTCCCGATAAGGCGCATTGCTTAAGGTACAGCGTTTTTATCAGGCTCTGGCAAAGGTGATAGCTAGACAGCAGAGCTCTTTCATGAGAAAAGAGGGAGGCCTCTAATCGCTTCGATGAGCCGAATGTTCAGAAGGGGAATGAAGCATGCTTGGTTTTACCTGGCTTTGAAAGTGAAGGCATAAAGGAGCCTTTCCACACTTCAGCATGCAAGACGAGTATCCCCCAGTTCCTCCAGGGTGCAACCCCCTACGGCCTTGAGCTGCAAAGACCTTTGAGACATCTCCCCTCCCCTGCAGAGACCCAGCACCCTCATCCCTGCGGAGAAGCCTTGTGGGAATGGCGGGGAGGCGGAGCAGAGCCAGATGAACTGCCTTTCTCCTTGTGGTTTGCATATGCATCACCGGCTGGAAATGTCACCTTGCAAGGCTTGGAGCACAACCTCTCTCTGCTCCGTCACATCCCCACTTCTTGCCTAACCTGCAAGTAGTAAGGCGTCCGTGCTGGCAGACGAGGTGCCTGCCAGTTCAGCAAAGCTGGGACAGAAACCCTTCGTGGTACCAAGCTGGTCCTCGCCCTCCTCATTTCGTTATAAGCAGAAAGGAGAGCAGCGAGATGACGTCGCCTCTGACGTTTTGCGTTGGCAGAGGGAAGGTGTATGGGATTGTGCCGGTCTACGCCCTGGTTTTCAGGACTTCCAGTCTGAACTCTGGAGCGGCTTTGCCTGGAGGATATTGCGCACAAAAAATAAGGAGAGTCCACTCTCTTTCTAGATTCAGCTGCTACTGGATTTCGGAGTGGGGAGACTGGTTTGGTTTAAGCCTGGCGGTTGCATTACAGGCTCCTGGGCACGCGTGCGTGGTGGTGTATTAGGGGTTGGCTCCTCATCGCGTATGGTTTGCAGGGGTCTGCATCCCCCCGATTTCTCCTTTTCCCTGTTCATGGCCTTGCCCTCCTCTGCTCTGCCCCTGGCCTTAGGCACTTGTTCACTGCCTTCTGCATCCCGTCAGCCCTGCCTGAGGGGGGCCACGACTGCCCTTCCTCTGAAGACGAACCCGTCCTGTTCCCTTTGCTTTCTGCTCTCCTCTGGCCGCTGCTGTGAGAAAGCTGTTCCTGCCCTTCGTCCACGCATGGGGGGCTCGCCCCCCACCGTCCCGCGGTGCTCCGCGCGGCGGGCGCCCGCAGCACCAGACGTCCTCACTCCATAAATCCAGGGTATTAAAATAAGTGCGTCATCCGCGAAAGTGTGAATCTGGAAGTAAATACGTTCCCCCTGGAGCCTGTGATATCCCTTCGCAGCCTCTGCCCTGCCAATCGGATTTGTGCATCCTTATATTTTCCCAGTCAGGGGAAAAAAAAAAAAAAAAAATCCCTCTCAGGTGCTCTGATTTGGGGCTGTGTGGAGCAGCTCTGCCTTTCCCTGACCTGCCAAGCCTGCCCAAGACCAGGGCCTGTCTTGGGCGGTGGGAATCGGTCCTGGGGAAGCTCTCGCTGATAGTAGGAGCGGGATGCGGAGGGAGGCTGCTGGGACCAGTGCAGCCTTGCAGAACACGCCGGAGCCAATCGCGGCTGCTAGGGGTGGAGCTGGAGCGCCAGCGGAGAATCGCCCAGCGTCTTCCCAGCACAGTTGGCTTGGGCTGCTGGAAGAGCTGGTTGGAGAGAGGAGAGCCGTGCTCGCAGCTCCGGTGGGCGCCTTCCCCTTGGCAGCATCGCTGGAGCAGCTCCGCCGTCCTCGGCGCATCAGCCCAGCCAGCGACACAAAGGTACCGAGCCATCGCTGCCGGCTCGCGCGTTGCTTGTTGCTTGAATCTGTTGATTAGAGTTGGAGGAAAGTTTACTGGGAAATCAGAGCTGTTGGATAACAGCGTTTGTGTCAGCGCGGTGGGAGGTGATCCCTTAACGCTCGCTGGGATCGGCTGCCAGGTGGCGGTGAGGCTTGCCGGAGGGGTTTTGGTACCACGAGCGCTGCTGCGGAGGGGCAGCCCGTGCGTGGGGTCTGACCCGGTGCCCGCTGCGGGGGAGCTGGTGCCTGCACCGGCTGTGCCACCCCTGGACCTGTGGCAGCAGGTCACCAGCGTACGCTGTGCGAGTGGTCCGACCCCGTGCCAGGCGTTGGAATATTTTCCCGGTGGAGTTCTTACTGAATGCTGCATCCACCTGTGAGCTGGTGGCCACAGCCGGGCAGGCCTCTTGGTGCGGGCATCCCCCGAGAGGCAGCCCCTGTGCCGGCCGGGCAGCGGAAACTCAGGGTGCTTTTAGGGCATGGACTTTGTGCAGGCGTCCCCATGGTCCAGTGTGGGAACGGGAGCTCCTAGGGCCGCGGGATGCGAGCATGGATGTCTGCAGATGCAGGAAAACAAGCCTGTTCTCCCTGTTGTTTGGGAAGTTTGGAGAACTTCCCAAGTCAGCACTTCTTAAAGAGCAAAAGCATGTTTCCAGGGAGGCAGCTGAGCACAGTGGGGCTGGGGCTGCCGTCCCTGGGGCAGCCCTGACCCGGCTCACTGCAGCACCCGTGGGGAAAGCGGCTGCCAGCCTCTACGGCTGCTGGTTGCCGGCGAAGGGGTATCGGTCTGTGCATCTCCCTGGGGTTGGCCTGACCCCATGTGTTGCACCGGAATCGTCCGTAGGTCTGAGAGCCTAGGGAAAAGCTGTCCCTTATGCAGCATGAGTGAGGTGACTGCTGCTTTGGGCTGCATGAAAGATCTTGAGTAGCTGACCCTTGAGCCGTCTGAATTGCTGGCGATCTGTATCCACTGATTAGTGATACCAGACCTGAGCGGTGCCCCCTCAGTTCCTGGTGTTAAACATGCTCTGACTGCTGCCCTTTGGGCAGCTGCAGGCTCCTTTTGCCCTCCTCTGACGCTGGAGTGACCTTAGTGTGCAGCACTGGGTGAAGAACAAGGTTTGCAAAGCCTTGAGGAGACAGTGAAAAATCACCAGTTTGCATTTTCTGCATGAGATTGTGCTGTTGGCTCTCGCATGAGCACGTGCGATCCATCTGCAAAACACAAACAACCGGCTCTGGAATCTAAGAGGGGAGCCCCGGGGAGCAGGGGGATGCTGCTGGAGAGGGGCAGCGTGGAAAGGGGGACGGCTGGGCAGAGGAGTTTCGGCTTCGGGGCTCTCGTCGTTCCACAGGAAAAGGACGGTGACCTGGAGCATCTCCGGCCGCTTCTCCTTGCCCTGTGCTGTGGGGTGGGGAATGGCAAGGACTCGATAAGCAGTTTTGTGAGGGGTATTTTGATAAAGGTTGCTAGACAGTGACTCATCTACTGTAGGAAGGGACGGGAGGGAGGGGCAGCACGGGAGCTTTCTAGAGTAAAAATGGGTCTTTCCCTCTGATTTTATCAGCAGCAGGAGGGCAGGAATCCTTCATTACTCCCCGAGCAGCGTAGACCTGTCGATTATAAACCTCCTAATCCCAGTGCCCCCTGCACCGGCCCCTCCTGTGTCCCTTTCCCTGGGGANCCCCCCACCCCACCCCCAATTGATGTTTCTGATCAGTCTTAGTCACCCCAAATAATTCATCCTTGTCCCTACGTAGCAGCTTGCCACGCGTTTCTGTGTGTGTACCTGGCCAACTTGAGCGCGCACGTTTCAGAATTCCCTTGGCTCCGAGTTGCGCCGTCTTAACTTTCCTCCTGCATCCAGCCTGCCTCCCTCAGGCTTTTCCACCCTGCTCTGCCCTCTCCTGTGCTGGAAAGCCCAGGGGAGGTGGAATGCTGCTGCGTTTCCACTTTCCCAGGTGTGCTGTAGAGCATACACTATACCCCTGACAGGCCTCCAGAGCAATTCGCAGCGTTGCTGACTAACCCTTCTTGAAAAGGTGGGGTCTACGTATGGAGACGCTTTGCTGATGTTTGCCTGGATCTGGCTGATTTGCTGCTTCCAGTTTGCAAAGGAATTGGTGCAGCCAGTTGATCCTTGCTGACTTAGCACCTTACTCCCAGCGAGCTTTCTCTCTCTGGGGCGGCTTTATGGCTTGGTGCATGGTGTGGTGCATGGCGCTGCACAACGTAACCGCCCCTCTTCATGCCCAGAGACTTACCCAGGAATGCTGAGGGCCAGTCTGGTCCAGCTATGGGTTTATCCCCCCTCCCTGCAGGGGTTTTGCTGTTGAAAATATCCCCAAACCCCCAAGAAACAGCCTTCCGCTCCCATGTCGGTGATCAAACATAGACAACAATAGTGGTTTTTTTTTGAGCATTATTCCCTTGCAAGAAGCAACTTTTGGCCAGAAGTCAGCATCTTTTTCAGACCTGTGACTCTTTAATCGGACTCCTTTTCATTGCAAGGTGTTTTCCGAGTCAGGAGGGCTCCCAGAAGCCCCTCGGAGATCACTGCAGGGTCTGAGATGGCCAGGCAGGGCTGGGGCTCCTGGGGCTGGTCCTGGCTGATCCTTGCAGCGAGCGGTCAGGGCACGGTCAGATCTGGGCGTCTCGCTTTATCTGGGTTAAGCTCCCGAGGAAAGAGGTGTGACTCGAGATCCAGAATTGGTTTGAGAAATAAGAACTGGGCCAATTTATAGGCCGCTGGTGTTCCCAAGGGTGGATGTGGGTACAGAAACAGATGAAGGTCAAGGCTCACACCTCCCTCCGTGGCACAGGTGCCTTCCTCCCTTGAACGCTGAGGGAGTCATCTCCCTGACGGCTGCCAGGCAAGTAGCAGGACATATGGAAGCTTTATTATTCCTTACAAAGTGTGAAAAACAGCCCTTGCTGAAGAGCACCGGAGGTGCATAGTGCAGACGGGGCTGCCCCCAGGAATAGCAGCAGCTTCAGGAAACGAGGGGGAAGGCTTTCCTCCACACCGTGCCATCTTCTCTGCAGAGAGCCTGTACTGCGTTTGCATCCACTGAAGGAAGGCTTAACAAAGCCAGGCTTTGCTGTGTTGGTTTTTGCAGCTGTGACCTTCAGGCAGCTTGTGGATGAGACTGGAGAAGCACTGGCTTAACGGGACAGTGCGGCCTTGCCCCCCTGTTTCAGTTCTTCTGTAATTTCTTGGGCGCTTTGCTGGCCCCGCACTCGATGTCCCCTGCCCTGCAGGGAAGGATGTGCCAAACGCTCCTTTGCAGACCTGCAGGGGTGGCGGAGAGGCGAGCCCAGGCAGCGCGTGGGTCCTGGGGTGCCCGTGCCGTAGGTCCTGGGGCGCCCGTGCCACCGTGGGCTGCTGAAGGCTCCTTGTGCCCTGGCCAGGACGCAGCGGGGACTGATACCCAAAGGGCATCCCGCTCCGTTCTGCAGGGTACTTGAGCAATTTGGTTAAGTGGATGCTTAGCTATAGGTATATACATGGGTAAGTTTAAAAAGTCAAGAGGAATTAACTCCGTGTTTTTCTGGGCTGTGGCTTTTGTGGGAGTTCTGTGTAGGGAAACAAAGGGTTTTCCAGGGTTGCTCATGCTCCGCCGTCTGCTCATGTCTGCTCAGCCCGGCTCTTGCACAAAAGCATTTGGGTCTTGGTGTTTCTGGTCACCTTGCAACAGACACAGGCGGCGATTTCTGTTCTCCCTGCCTTTGCGCCTCGTTCTGCTGACAGCTGCATTTCTCCTCGGCTGGGAGGTGTGAACGCTTCTACCTGCCACCACCTTCTGCTCCTGCAGAGCAGGGAGATGGCATTTTGCAGGGGATCGGTGGGGGGGAGCCATGCCATTCGCGTCTTCACTTATTAATTAGAAAGAAATAAAGTTGCAGAGAGATCAGATTTTGAGAAAGACCCAGAGTTCCAAAATGCTCCCAGTGGATAGATCCCTAATTGCTCTCTAATTGCATTAGAGTTTAATTTGTTGTTGTTTTTACTGTAATGTTCCCATTTTTCTTGATAGTTTGCTTTGTTCCATTAACTAGAAATGGCTGGAGATGAATATTTTCAATATTAAAACTTGCCTGTTGTGCAATGCTTGACAGCTTTTAGGCCTTTAATGTGCTGGCAGTGGCTTAGCCGGCGTTGGCTGTCAGATTCTCCGTGCGGGGGGAATTCACGCATGCAGCGCGGCGTTTTTCGCCGTACGTGCGAGGCTTGGTCCTGGGAGTTTTTGCGAGACTTTGCAGATCTGGTGACACCGAGTCAAGGGGCTGTTGGCCTGTGAGGAGGGTAGGGTCGGTCCCCCCAGGCTGTGTTGCTGCAGGCGGGCACCGGTCGTGCACCCCGGCAGGGTCCTGGGGGGACGGGACGGCGTGCAGGGCGCTGCAGGGTGCGAGGGGCCTGCGGCAGGCTCGCTTTTGAGCTGGGTGTTGCTTTGGGAGGGAGGCAGAGGCTTTAGGAGGGTGCACAGTGGGCAGCGAGGGCTGCTGTGGGGGGAGCCTCGTGTCCCAGCTGGGAGTGTGCTTTGGCTCCAGCCCTGTCGCCCCTTGGCATCTGCGGGATGCGAGGGAAATCGGAAGGCGAGTGTTGGTTACTGTCTTCCTTCCAGGACACGACAAAAAGCCAAGCTGAGCTCACCCCAGAGCGGTTCATGAGCAGCAGCACTTCAAAGGGCTCATTTAATCCATTTCTCCAGAGCATGGAGGGGGAGCAGGTCTGGAAATGCAACCAGGAAGCTTCAAAAAGGGCTTTCAGGAGCTTCATTTGGAAAGCGATAGGGGAGAAGAATATCTTTCCTCTTAATTCCAAAGCAGAAATACATTTATTTTGCCTTGTTAAAGGGGAAAGAGGGTAGAAGATGTAGTTAAGCTTGGACCTGCTTCTTGCCGACACATGTTTGTTGGCGAAACAAATCCTCAAGGTGGGAGAGTATAAATAAACATTTTCAGCATATCACCCTCTGCATTTGAGGCCCTAGATGCGTCGCCTGTCTCCTCCTTTGATCTGCTTGCTTATATATCACACACATATTGCTTGTGTGCGCATCACACCGGGTACCTGAACAAGGCCCTGGGTGCGATGGAGCTGCGTGCGTGGCTCTAGGAAAGTGGTATCAACGCTAGGAGGTGCAGGGAACTGCCCTGTGAACTTAAAACTGCTCCTAAATTTGATCCAGCCACCTGAAAACAGTGGGTGGACTTGGTGGCAACGCGAGACATCGGTATTTAAAGCTGTCTTGAAGGATACAGCCACAGACATGACACCCAGCAGCTGGCTGCGAACGAGGCACACACCGGTTTCAAAATTACGTAAAGAAAATGAGAAAAACTCTGAGCGCTGGATCCGCAGCACCCAGAGCGCCTTGTCGGAAACCCCAAGGACAGGATGGAATCGAACACCTATTGCTTTTGAAGCTGTAAATGAATCGGTTGAAGCCCCTGTTGTACGGGATGCTGTGCAAGCTCCTCTATTGTTCGAAATATGATTAGCACACGTGAGCTGACAGTATTAAAGAGAGGCAGAAACTTGAGTGGCGTCTGTGCACGGCTAAGGTGTTCAGGCTGGCACAGCACGGGTGCAGCGTGGCCAAGCCGAGCCCCGGGATTTGATGCAGATCGCAGGGCGGAGGCGCTGCCCATCGCACCCGTGCCTTGGGACGCTCCGGAGTGCCTGGACGTGCCCGCGCGCTCTCGGTGAACAAGCAGGAGGCTAGAATGCTTAGTGGGATGTTCTTTGCTTCCCGCCGTGCAAAAAAAGGAGTTGAAGTGTTGGTGCGCGCATGCGTGCCCCCGCGCGTCGGATGGCCGAGCAGGCTCCGCGGTTGGGTCTCGCGGCAGCAGGTCAGGGGAAAAGCCGGCACGGGTCTTCATGGCATGGGACTTCGCAGCCTGGGCTTCTCCCGTGGCCACACCAGGAGAGTGGGAAGGGGTGACCGAAGCCACGCTGGGATCACGCCAGACCATCTACGGCGCTTGTGAGCGGCGCTTGCGTTCCCGTGGTCAGAGCTGGGCTGAACCCCGCGAGCATTTCACCTCAGCCGT
>VZTL01056114.1:16802-28764 GCA_013400535.1 Scopus umbretta | reverse complement strand
TGCAAAAAGGAGAAAAAAGGAAAATTGATTCAATGTTTACTAGAATTTGCTGGTGGATTTTGGAATAATACGTTACTTGTGCCTTTTGGTTTTAAGCTTACACATTTCAGAACAGCTATTGGTGAGATCCATGGGCATTTTTTACAGGTTTGAGCTGCCATCCACCATCTCAACGATCCTCTGTGTTTTAAAGACTGTTTTTCAAGGATATTTAGTCATGGGGTAGAATTAGTTGCATTCTCGAAGATTTTAAAAGACAAGTGATGGTTACTATTGGTTTCATTATCTACAACTAAAGCATCATTTCTGTAATCTTCAGATTTTTTTTGGGGGGGGGAACCAAAACAAACTCAACCTTTTTTTGAAAGCTTAGTTTATTGCCTGCTAATTATCAGCTGACACTTTTTATGCACGTATTCTCTATCAACCCCAGTATAGCCTTAGAGGCACACAGCGTCTACAGAAATCTCTCTTAACGCTTAGTCAGCAAGGGGGGACACAAGGATGTGTACCATCAGAACAGCACTTGGATGAATCTCTGTGTCAAAACTGCTACACCTGAGAGACACCAGAAATCACATCTTCCCGTACTAATCAAAAAGAATATTGATGTCATGAGGGCACTTAGATTAAATAATGGTGGAGCAGGGAGGAACAAAGGTGGGAAAATGGATGGGTACAGGGACAAGAGGGCCCGGCTGCATATCAGCAATGGATGGTCTGTACACTTGTCTGGCCTGATCACCAAAGCATGTCCTGTTTTCTTACTAAATTCCATCTCTGACTAATTTCTTGGGTGAGGGGGCTCCCTATTCTGTGTGCATGTGTGTGTATGGAGACATAAGTGCCACCACTGGGGTGGGACCACAAGCTCAAGGGATCCAGGTGCCCATGGTGGCAGCAACTGGAGAGACTGGAGTGTGTGAGGGGTATGAGTGGTGGCAACTGGACAAGGGGCCGCAGGTCATGGGGGCCCATGCATCCAGGCTGCCAGCAACTGCGGACACTGGCATAGGCATCTGTGGTGTGGGTGCATATACCAGTGCATGATCGCCAGCGGACATCAAGCCGGACTAGCCAGCAATTAGGGTAAGAGGCTTGGGAGCAGGTACTGGAGCCACTGCTGCCAGCAGCTGGGGACACCTGGGGACCTAGGGCCAGGACTGGGACAGCCTGAGTGCCTAAGGAGGGGTCTACGTTTATGTATGGACACATGCTTTCCACTAACAGGCTTCCATCCTGATCAGCCAGACAGAATGCGGCTGTTGGGCCTGTTTCTGTTTGCGACGGCTGTTGCTCTCTGTCTGTTGATGCATGTGGCCAGCCACATACAGATGTATGTATGCACAGTGTGAGCTGCTGAGCATCGCTGCTGGCTGGTCCTGGGCACAGGGAGCTGCTGCAGCCTCACCTCTCTCAGGCGACCGGATTTGGCAACCCCCAACAAAAAAACAACCAAAAAATTCGGTGAGATGCATCTCACCCTGAATTTCTACAATGATGTGCAGGATTGGCTCCACGAGTGCATGAGTGTTATATCTTTGCAATGCAATACATCTAAAAATGCTAGCAATTTATCTTTGTAATACAATAATGTTTATTTGTATAGAAAGTAGTTTAAAGTAATTGTATTATAAAAAGTGTGACTAATCAGTTTAATGACTGAATTCGGAGAACCATTTAAGATCACTTCTAAGCAATTAATAGGTCTATAAATAAAGCCAAAAGAGAGAAGCACTTGATTTCATACATCCAAATCATTCTGCTTTG
Source organism: Scopus umbretta (assembly GCA_013400535.1). NCBI lineage: Eukaryota > Metazoa > Chordata > Aves > Pelecaniformes > Scopidae > Scopus > Scopus umbretta. The sequence continues at coordinate 26,994 of VZTL01056114.1, read as the reverse complement.
CATTTTATTCTTAGATATGGAGGAGAAAAATGTTAAATAAAAAACCAAACAGGTACATGAGAATCAAAGGCCTGATCTACTGAAGTGTCTGCAAATATTTAAGTACAGGATGAGCACATACAGCAAAATCACAGGAGGCACTCATCAGTTTGCAGGACTGAAGCCTAGAAAGCTGCATTTTAGAGATCTTGTTCCAAGTTTCATATTGTTGTGACAAAAAATACATTTTGATATGTAGATAAATACAGCTTAGGCAAGTCAGCCACAAAAAAAGACATTTCTCTTTAGTTATCAAAGTTACATTAGTAAGTAATTCCATTCCAATTGACTCATTTCAAATAATTACAAATGTTGTAGTTTATAAATATGCTGTTGAACGTAACATATGAATGTATTCTCTCACAGATGCTCTTTCAGTATGTCGATAAGCCAAGAAATCAAAATAACCTTCTCATTTAGAAGGTGTTGATTGCAAAGTAATGCCATAACTTCTTGCAGTAACTCCACGTTCTTCCAAGGAATAAGAGAGTCTAACAGTTAGACTCTGTTAAACAACTGCCTACAGCTATTCTGTATTTACTGCATTTCTGATATGGACCTGGAAGCATTCACACCAAGGAACACGTGGTCTCCAACACACAGGCTTTCCCTGTTTAGGAACTCCTGACAAAACAGGTATAATGAAAACTGCACTAAAATATATCTGAAAGAGATAATACTTTCAAAACATGCATCCTACCTGTTTTGATTAAATCTCTAATTTGAAAGTATGAGATGCAGTATGTAGTAATGTTGGGGTTCATGTGCTTACTACTCCTGTTTTTCAGCACTAAAGAGAGTTCAAATGTTACAATGTTCATTGTCTTTTCTTACTAAAACTTCAACAGCCTTTGTGAAAACACACTGAAATTTTACTATTTCCCCCTCTATTTCCCTAAATTTTTCATACACTGGCCGAAGAGTAATACTTCCCTATTCTTGATGCCCAACTTTTGGGTAAAATAATATAATTATTATTATATTTTAATTTTCAATTAATTTAGGTTTATTTGGGGGTTATGTATGACCAACAGTACTCAACAAACAAGGCTGGTCATTTAAACTGTACTGTTAAGTACTCACACAATTCTGATTTTTCATTGCCTGGCCCCAAAATTGAAGGGTAATATACTCATTATGTAAGGAAAGGGAAAGCACATCATGACCTGCAGACATTGTTCTATCCTGTAAAAGTCAAGTAATGAGTATATATTCTGATATCTTAGGTGATATGTTAGTGCATCTACAAATTAGGAACATCCACACATTAATGTCTTTAACAAAAATCAATTATAGATGCTTCAATCTATTAACTTTTACACAAACTTTCTACCATGCTTGCCTTCATCCTTCTTCCCTGACCTCTTCCCCAAAGTGCTCAACTTTCTTAATTGCCTCAAATTGAACTAATTTCACTGGAGAGGCTTGTAAGGTACCTTTCACATTCAATTTATCTGGAAGAAAAATTGATGAAATTACCTCCCTAAAATGACAAGAGAAGAATAGAAAAAATGTTACTCACAGTAACCAATACCAGAAATTGAAATAGCATCAGTATCTTCATTGGCATCTCTGTGCTTTTATACTGATGGAGATACGATGAGAACACAGTCCAGCATGCATTTAAAAAGGCAATGTGAAAGATGCTGCTATTTATAACTACCAAAAACTGCTGTAGATCACATTCCATGGTCTGCTAATGCATCTGTCAAATGAATCATTATGGTAACACAAATTCGGTCATTTGGTCTTCCTATTTCTCAAAATATTACAGTAAATAATTTTTTAAATGTACAATGTTTGTACTGTAATATTAATTATACTCTGAAACATTCTGAAAACTTTGGGGGTCTCCTTACTTTGATAAGAAAATTTTCTAATTCTAATTAAGGTACCAACAATATGAAAAAAATCTTCTAATGGGAACATGCCTGCAAAATATTTGATATACATTATTAAACTCACCAGGCATTTTGCAACGCAGTTTTATATATCACCTTTTTCTTCTCATTAACACGGAGCTGCTCTAGATCACAGCACAGATAGCTGCTGGGCTGATGGAATAACTGAAAATTCCTTTTCTTAGATATTGAAATTTGACAAGAAGCCAGTATTATCTTAACTGAGGGATGGCATCTTACATTACTGTTTGGTTCGGTAGTTTATTCTAATGCTGCAGTCTGGCTTTCTTTTATAGTAATCACTGAAATGCACTGGCAATTTTGAAGAGCTAAAATTTCAGTATTTGTGAGCTGTCACAGGATCTAAAGTCCAAACTTTTGCAGATCATTCTTTGGACTCTTAAGCAGAAACAAGATGACAAAGAGAGACAGAAGCATACAGTCCTTTGTCAGTGTGGGGTATGGGGACTGAAGGATTCAAGTAGAAGTACAGTGGAACAAAGGGAATTATATGACGGTTTAGGACCTCAGGACCAGGAAATCAGGAATAATTTCTGCATGATCATTTTGAGGTGAGGAAACTTTTCAAGTTTAACCCTGGCTTTAAACTTTCTTAGAGTAGAAATAAAATTAAGATTAGATACCAGACTTAAAAAATCTTGAAAGCTAAATGTTTGAAAGGTGTGTTAGGTTTCCTATGGGAATGATGTGTTATATGATTTTCATGAAAAGATAAGCTTCAGAAGACATGCAGCAACCTTCACTCCAGGAGGCCACAGCTGCCCTAATAGAGCGTGTACCAAAGACAGCTCTAAGATATACCCTAACAATGAAGCTTCCTTCCTGCTTTTTCCTGTATTATAGTACTGCAGTGCATATTTGCTCGGTACGAGTAGACTACTCAATTGTTTATTAGCTGAACTCTATGAACATTTATCGTGGATGGAAGAGAGCAAATGACAGTACAAGCATCAGCAATAAAGTAATGCAAAATGTACATCAATTTACCTCTTTGTTGTACATGAGAATTGAATAAACCCTAAATTTCTCCTGTTTGACATAGGGAAAACCCCCTTTGCCTGTAACTACTGTAACATGGTCAAGAATGGATTTATTGATATAGACAAAAAGAAAAACTCTCTTCATCTATGCTATCATAGTTGACACTTGAGATTATAGTTGAGATTATTTAAGGTACACTGCTATACTCTTCCAGTAAATTATGAGGAGAATACACTTTATACTTGCCTACATGTCTTATCAGAAGAAAAGCAATTACACTGAGGAGAAAAAAGTAAGCAAACTTTCTTTCCTTTGTTTACCATTGATCCTCCTCTGTCTTGATGTGTGTTTTGCAGCACGCAGTTTGAAGAAACCAGTTATAATGTACAAGTTTACTATTCACAAAAATAATATAGTGCTATGTCTATAACATACAATGGGTCAGATGATTTCATTAATTGTTCATCATCATTAGGGTTTTTAATAAAAATGCTTGCATTTAGCAATTTGTGTTTATCCTGCAAAGAGTGTGAACCTGCGATGAGAACCATGCTTTTGACTTAAATACAGAGAGAAATGGTCAGCTGATAGTCTTCAGTGACCAATATCTGAGATCTGGGCCTCCATTACGTTCTGAAATAAATGTGACTTATCCTATGTCTCATAGATTTGATTTAAACCATTTATCTAAAATAAAATATAAAAAACATATCAATCTACAGTTATTAATACTAAACTAAGAGCAAAGGAATATATTTGCAAATCAAAGTTACATAAACAAGCTAGTGGCAAAATTAGACAAAATACCAAATATCACTTAAGTCTTCACATTGGTATCATATTATCAAGTAATCCATTATTTTTAATTCTAAGAAAGGTTATCTGGAAGTGATTATCTGCTGTTGTGAAACTATTTAATGAATTTGACTAAAACCTGTATATATTTTGAAAATACTTTTAATAACTTTGTATTTAAAACTGAATCTCTGTCTTGAAGATGGCTCTAAAGGATTATTTAGCATTTATACCACAAACTTGTTGTTATTGATTTTGCAGATTTCATTATTCATTTTCTATGTGGTATATAACTCACTGCGCTTCCTAATTCCAAACAGACACAGAACAGATCTTAAAAGAATACCCAGGTGGAAGAAATCTGACAGCTTTTGTTAGCCTCTTATAGCAGGCATTGTAAAAGTTTCCTTCAAGTCAAGAAGATATTTTAAAGATTGCCTTTCTGAGACTGTAATTTAGGGTCATTTTTATGCAGGAAACTTCCTTTCTGATGTCTTCCTTTTCAGAACTTTATTGACATTCGTGCTACCAGACGGGCACACAACTGTATGCTACAACCAAAGCTCTGAAGTCTTGGGTATTTCCCATCTAATAATGCCAAAGGACATCTAATAATGCCAAAGGAAGGACATGGAAAAGGAAATTACATCTCACAGGAAGTTTTTGACCTGTTCAGCTTGATAATATTTGTTATTTGGAAGTAAATGTAAAATCACTCCTGCTATACTTGCAAATAAAAAAAGTCTGGTTTAAAAAAGCCCCACAATTAACAATGAGAACAAAGCAGCCACAGTGTTCTTCAATGCTTAGAAAACCATGGCATTCAGTGCAGAAAGGAATAAATTACAGAGGTCATAAACCAGAATGGGTGCGCTCTGGACAGCAGCAACTCTGAAAAGCATCTAGGGGTTACAGTGGACAAGCAATTTCACTGGAGTTTCCAGGACAATGCTGTGGCTAAAAGAACTGCGTGACTCTTAGGGATTAAATGACTAAAACGTACAGTTTATCATGTGACTTTGCTCATTAGAAATAAGCAAATTTGCTTGGAACTAGTATGACTCATAGTGGAACACTGTAAATAATTATGATTCTGGATAATATTTATTAAAAGAGACTTAAAGAAGGAGTGTGGAGAGATGTAAAATACACATATATACACAAAAGGAGTGGAGAAAATGCCTTATGGCAAGAACTTTCCTTGTTCAACCTGTCTGGCATACCAAGGAGATGACTGAGGAATATCTTGGCTACAGGACATAAGTATGGGCTGATAATACTGCAGACAAAAGGGCCCTTTAATCTATTAGAGAAAGGCATAATAAAACCAAAAAGCTGGACTAATTCTGGAGTCATTTAGATGGGATGTATGGTGACATTTTAGCAAATAGTGACGTTCCCAGTTCTTGAGGTCTTCGGTAACTACTAAAATACCTTCTTGCAAAGCATAAAGTACTGGACTAAGCACTGAGCCAGCTGGGTGAAACTTACTGACCTACCTCTGAGCTCTCACAGTCTTTTAAAGAACTGGAGCTGCATAAAGAAGGCAGATGATGATGTTCTGGCACAGTGTTTCCCCAGAGTGGGATCCTGTGTTTTCAGACTGGTAAGCCTTGTTACTTGTTCCCAAAGCCAGAATCTCCAGTTCTACTCCATTTTATAGCACCTCCTTTTAGTGCTTTCAGGGAAGGCCACTGTTAGACCACAAAATAAACTGCTAGGCTCCAGCGAGGTTCAAAGTAGATAATTTTTTAGTAAGCAGCAATTTTTATCGCTCCTAACAAGCAAAAAAAACCTCCAACCTATTTCGTGTTTGAATACTACTGTGGAGACTGCAAACAAAGCTGTGACCAAGAGATCAAAAATACAGAAAGAACTGATTGTAAAAAAAACCTTCTTGATAATAGCTACATCAATAACAAAAGGTCTTGAGATGATATTGGGTTATGAATTATTTTGAAAGATGTTCCATTCAAATAGAAATAAACTACCTGCATGAAAAAGATCTTTATAACTAGCAGCCACTTCTCATTCCATCAGCAGCAAGCTTAAAAATAGATCTCAAAGTATTATGGCTAGATGTCTCTGATTCTCTCTTAAAAAACAAGCTTCATGGTACCTTTTAAGTTTATGCAATAGATCATATGTCAGAGTTTATTTTGAAAATTCTCATTTTGAAACTTCCAATGTTAAAGATTTTCAAGATTGGCTTTTAGATTTGTTATAAAAAATATTTTCAAGTTGTATTTTTGGTGCTCCCTCCTTTCCTTTTTTAAGTATTTTACCCATTTCCACCAATGCACTTAGCACTGAGATTTCAAACCCCATTGCTCTAGATGAAACGCTGCTCTTCTACCTTCTACACTTCCACTCCTTTCCCAAACACAACTCACTTCTTGTTCATTTTTTATTTTTTGTTATTTTTGCCTATATTCAAGCACATTCAGATGAACACTTGCAGACCCATTCCATTTCTTGTCCAAATCTGTCTAGCACCAGGAACCAGTAGCATCAAGAACCAGCCTTGTTATACCTTTATTTACTAAAATAAAGCTTCCTCTTATAGCACTTTAACATTGCTTGTAGGTATTAGCTGAATCTTTGTAAATTAAGTACTCTGTGGTACGCATCCCTTACCATAAGGCATGCTTTCTGATACTTTTATTATTCTCATGATTTTTCTGTGAAGCCACTCAGATATTTTAAAACCTGCCTGGAAGGCATCTGCAGCTTTTTCCGCAATCTTATTTAGCATTTCCTAGTTTATTGTAATTGAACATCAGAGAAGGCATATTTACACAGAGCACTAAGATACGGATTATCTCTGAGACTCCCTATGTCTTTTTTAAAGCCATTTATCTCATGGGGAAGATAAACTAATCCACAGAAATTACTGAATTGTATAGATATCTACCTGGGGCAGGGGAAGAACTGAAAATCCCAGGAACTGCTAATCTGAATATCTTTCCATTCTGCTCTGCATTGTAGCTATCCAGTATGAAGGAAGAAACTGTTCATTCCTTAAACCTGTTTCTAAAAATCCTGTAGCATGATTTTTGTTCTGTGAAATGCAGTTAATGAACTGTGCACAATGATTTTCTGTTAGATCTTGGCCTTCCCTATTATTTAATTGGCAATTAGTTCAACATACCACACTGCATGCACTGCTGATGTTACCAGGTTACCAGGACAGAAAGTACTTCTTCTGAAAGGAGTAAAAGCAGAGGAAAAGGGTATATGAAATTCCATCATTGGGAAGTGACTTTTAAAACCCATCACTACCAGCACTTGGCAAAGACTAAAGAACGCTAACAGATCGCGAAAACACTGTCTCAGTAGGGAGTATCCTGCCAAAGGTCAGTGTGATGCTGTATAAAAAGAACAGAATAAAACAAACTTAAGAAATGCCCATAGCATTCTTCAGATTTCTGGGCTGTAATCAACTTACAAATCTTACAGCTTTTATTTTTATTAGTCCTCCCTCCTTTTAATGGAAACTGAAATACAATGCAACCATTCATATTTGCAATGTTTCTAGCTGACATATAACAAGTGGAGGATGAGGAAAGAAATGACCAATATGTTGGCTGCTGCTGCTTTTTCTGCATCAATAAGACCATTATGGCTTCAGACTATAAGCTGAATTCTCAGCCAAGTCAGCCTAAGTGAATCTCAGATTTTGAAAGTGTCTCAAGAAGCCGCCTGATTTACCACTGTGGTTCTACACCTTCTGGATAAGGTTAGACAACTTAAAAATTGGAGCAATGTAGCACTGAACTAGGACTGTATCTTAGCTGTAAAATTTTCTCTTTGTTTTTAAATCATTTTTCAAGAAGGTTTTGTGGGATAAGAAATACCATTTCAGGAGTTAAAAAAGAGAGCGGCCGATTTTAAGCACTATATGGGCTCTTTTTTTTTCCAGGTAGAGAATTAAAGGCAACAATCTGTCCTAATGTCTCAAAGCAGATAAAGAGTAAGTGATGTATATAACTATTGTGCATCCCTGCTGTGATGCAGCTGCTGCTTTTGTGTTACTAATGGATTCCTCTGTTAGCAGAAAAGGAATCTCCTGTCCTTTTTCAACAGGTGACAGGCAAAAATAAATTGCAAATCCTTGAGTTGGCCTGACAGGGAGCCAATTACTATTTCAGCTGACCAGCTTCACTTGAAAGGAAAAGCAAGGAAGAAGAAATACGACAGCAGATGGCAGAAAGATGACAGAAAAACATCCAAAACTGGAAAAGTAGATCCAATGTTGAAAATAAGAGAAGCCTCAAAATAAAATTAGGATAGCCTCCTAGTAGTTGTGCTGTTTTCCTTTCTTTTCTTTTGCATTTAATGGGAGTAAACGCAAAGACCAGGCCCCTGTGGACTTGGTCTATGGATCTTTGCTGGTCTCTTAACAAAACACATTTTGCCCCTGGCAAGTTATTCCAGTTCATTATTTCAGTGATTTGGGTTTTAATGGAGTGCTGCATCTTATCCAGCAGTAACCATTGGCATGAACTTGGGAGGGCAGCGTGCGTAGAAGAGGGGAGGGGATAGAGGGAAGGTTTACTGATCCCCCCAATTATAAAACCCTCCACAGCTTGCCCTGGCGAGGGAAGGATACTGGCCTCAGGGACAAGGGTGCAAAGAAAAGAGGGATAAACATGGTGTTTTGGCTTAATAATATGCTGCCTACTATATCAAACTGGATTAGATACAGTTCATTTCCTGCGAAGGTTTCCCAAGCTTTGCTTTACACTGCCCTGCGCCAAATGAGAGAGCTGCTATCCCATAAACGTGGGTTTAGTAGAAGGATACAGCTTTAGTACTGAAGCTGACTATGGCATGGTCCTGATAGCGAGCCTCAGCACGTGGCATCTCCTGCTCTGGAGCTTGCTCATGAACTGCCCCTCCAGCACCTCTGCTGGGTGAACAATGATGGGCAGATGACAAAGATCTCTCCCAAAGATGCAATTTTACCATATGTAACAGCTTAGAGCAAACCAACTTACAGACTATATAATGAGTGGCAGTCCTAACACAATACCTATGTGTTTCTTTCCTTCAGAGTTTGCAGAAAACATGCCAGTACATATGGTGTTGCTGGTTTTGTAATTCACAGCATAAGGCGTTTGATTTGATTTGGTCTATATGTGGAAATGCAGTGGAGAGAAACATAATTGAAAATGACCAATTTTTTGTCAGCTGCTTATCTTCTTGTTGGAATGAGTATAAAATCTGAGTCCTTTCGGAAAGGGAACAAGTGGTGCCACTGGAGGCTAGCCTGTGCAAGGGTCAGACGATAGGCAGCTCAGGTGATGTATTCGTCAGCTCCTCGGGATCCTGTTCTTCAACCTGCATCATGATGAGTTTCCTGCCTTTGCAGCCGACAGTAAATAATAGCAGATTTGAGGATTCATAACCCAAATACCTCCTATCAAGAAAGAGTGGCTTACATTTCCCAGATTACACAGAAGCAGATCCTCAAGCGACATTAAACATTCGCAGCTCTCGACACGTCTGGTATACTGCTTCCCACCACACAGAAACCTACCCTTTTTTCCAAAATATTCTATTAGAAATAAAATAAACCGCTCTCTACCAAATCTCAAAACACTTTTTAAAACCTTCCCCTAAAACTTAATTTCAGGTAAAAAGAGAAGGTTACAGCAGTATTCTTCTTCAGTGCAGGAAACACAGGGCTGGCATTCACTTATTGTCACAAAACGGGGGAAATAACAACATCCAAAGGTGCGTTCTGTCTGCCCTCCAGAACTGCTGTACAAAAAATTATTAGAGGTAAACTGAGGAGCTAAAAAGAGGTAAACTAAAAGAGCTTGTACTGAATAAGATCACAAAAAATATAAGTAATGAAAGCAAGCAGACCCCAATTCCAAGAGCTCACAAGAAAAAAGCAAAAGAAAAGGGGACAGAGAGAAAAAGATTAGATTGTTAACAAATCTCTGCCTGCCAGGTACCATGAAAATGCTTCCGTTTTGTATGCCCTCATCGAATCATAGAATTGTTAATGTTGGAAAAGACCTCTGAGATCATCTAGTCCAACCATCAACCCCTCCCCTACCCCCCCAAAAAAACCCCCCACAAAACCAAAAACAAAAAACAACAAAAAAACCAAAACACCATGCCTGCTAGACCATGTCTTGAAGTACTACATCTAGACGTTTTTTGAACACCTCCAGGGATGGGGACTCCACCACCTCCCTGGGCAGCCAGTTCCAATGCCTCACCACTCTTTCACTAAAGAAATTCTTCGTAATAGCCAATCTAAACCTCCCCTGGTGCAACTTGAGGCCGTTACCTCCTGTCCTATCGCTGGTTACTTGGGGAAAGAGGCCAACATCCAACACCCTCCTCACCACACCCTCCTTTCAGGAAGTTGTAGAGGGCGATAAGGTCTCCCCTAAGCCTCCTCTTCTCCAAACTAAACAACCCCAGTTCCCTCAGCC